>JACEGR010009232.1:0-28607 GCA_014170235.1 Listronotus bonariensis
ACTAAAGGTTTATATTGATAATTCTCTACAAAATTTGACTCAAAATTTTCCATAAAAATATTACTTAATAAAGGTGATAAATGTGAACCCATAGCCATGACAGAAGTTTGTTTATAAAAATCAGTGTTGTATTGAAAATATGTTGTTTTGAGACAAAAAGTTAGTAGCTCAAGAATCGTGTTTATGTTTAGTTTGGTTCTTTCCTCAAGATGGACATCATTTTCTAATTTATTTCTAATAATATTTAATGTTTTATCCACTGGGACATTTGTGAATAAACTAACACAATCAAAACTTACCAGTGTATTATTTGGATCGATATCAATGTTAGTTAATTTTTCTAAAAAATGTTTAGAATGTGTTAAATACACCAGTTACTCATGTCACTCATGACACATATGTCAAACTATTTTCAGTTTAAGATTCTAAAAGCACAAAATTTAATCATTTCTAATTTAAATATTAGTTTTTTTATTTTTATTTTTTAAGTTCATTTTTAATCTTGACAACGGTGGCAGACTTGCCACCGAAACGTCGTTTTTTAATTCGAATTTTTTGGGTTTTTGGGGGTTTTCTTTTATTTTGTTTCAGGCGACCGGCAAGTGCATAGGGGTCAATAGGGCTGAACAGGGTCAGCTCGTATACCCGGGACCAGGACCGAAGCGGTCCCATTCTTTCCAGACGTGTACCTAACAAAAGACCATCCAATAAATGAATCCGCCTAACCAATATAGAGCATATCTTCAAGTTTTTGTTTATTTAGTTAATATTGTTTTATGAGTATAATATGTATCTTATTATTCGATTTCAGTTTTAAACTTTTACTATTTTTATTATTAACATTTTAGTCGGTTTTTATGTCCTTTTATTTTTTTAATTTAATAGTTTTTTTCTTCCTTACTTTTCAGAAAGTATAGAAAATATATACATGTGCTTGAAATATTTAAGATTTCTTTACGATTTCAACATCAGTTCCTGACTTGGTTACAGTTATCGGGATAACCTCTGAATTGTACAGTGTCTAATTTAAAAAATTCTAAAATCGGCCTGCAACTGACAGAGAAATCGGTGAAAGAATATGCAGTACCTATAATACAAAACTACCTATTTTTTTTGAGGTCGGTTAAAAATAAGTCAAGTACCTATGGAAATCTACAGGATTACTTTTAGGGAGGTTAAAAAAATAGTAAAGAGCAAATCATACGTATTCTGTTAAATTTAAATAACATAGGTACTTCGTGAAAAAGTTAGGAGGATGCACAGGGTTGCCAGATCAGTCAGCGCAATTTACCCAATTGATATTTAAAAATCCCCTAAATTTGCGACTCAAGAACAAAAATCCCCATTTTTTTTTTAAAATATTTAATTTTTTTTTTTGGAAAATAAAATACGTTCTTCATGCACATGCAATCCCCAAAAACAGGCTTTCTAACGAAAAAATCCCCACACTATATTTATTAGACATTATGTTATTACTTCAAAAAACTAATTAAAATATAAGCTATAACATAGCTTATTTGTTCGACACAACGGCTACAGAAAAGTAGATAAAAGACGCGCGTTTGGGAATCCCAGGCCAGACAAGGCTTTCGATATCAAAAACCTGCTGGGTCGATAATATAGAATCCTAATTTTTCTTGTTTAATTTGTTTAATGCATCAACATGATATGGTGCCACTAATAAGCAATTTTGACAAAACAAATAGATAGGTAATTTGTTTAATGCATTAACATGAGATAGCGCCACGCGCCACTAATAAATAATACATTGGGAATAATTTGATTAAATAGAATTTAGAATTTATTTAGAATTTCAAGAATATAGATTGGAAAGTTTGCAGTTTGGATAGTAAAGTGATAAAATCTTAAATCTCCTTCAATTCCCCAAATGAAAATTATTTTCCCCAGAAGAAATCCCCAGAAAAAAAATACCCAAACTAAAAAAATACTCCTGATTTTTGGGGAAAATCCCCTAATCTGGTAACCCTGAGGATGCAAAAAGTTTTTTGAACCAAAGGAAAATACGTTTTCACTCAAGAAAACATAAACTCTGAACCACCTATAATTCATTCTGAAAACAATGCCGCCAAATGCACAAAAATCATAAAGTAATCAAACCTTTTCGAAAGCCCATAGCCTTTGACAGAGCCTGATTATATATTATTAAGGTAAATAATAAAAAAACATTGCTAAAACACGTATCATGTACTTAGAAAACATCTTCTTATTTCGTCTCTGTCCTGCTATAAAAGCTGACCCGTGTCGTAAAGAATTATAAACTCTTTGGGTGTATTATTTATTGATGCAATAAATCATTGTGCACAAAAGGGTTTGTTTACATTAGATACTTGGCGGCAACCCTTTTAGAATGAATAAAATCTGGTCCCATCAATAGGTTTATTCCAGCAGAATGTTGGAAACATGTTAGCAAAATCGTAAAACGCAGAAATTGTTACAAACATTAGTCAGAAATGTTAAGAACAGTTTTCTGCTGGAACGAAAATAAACAAGGCGTACATACTGCTTATACGTCAATACAAGAAAGGCTATGTTAAAAATTGTCAGTAATGTTTGAGGAAAGTTTGCAAACTTTTCAAACTGTTTCCAACATGTTTCCAACATCTTAAAAGTACTGCTGGAAGAACAAACAATTGTATAATGTTAGAAACATGGCACTGCTAGAAGGACCAATTTGACGTGCACAGAATCCGAACGGTTACAAACATTTCTGACAGCCTACTGGAACAAACCTTATATCTACTTTTCCGTACATATATTGTGTTGAATTTCACCAGGGGATGCAAGAACACTCCCTTGTACTCCCCTCTACCAGCGCCCATGCAAGTACCAAGTACCATTTTCTTACAATTAAATATGGTATAATTGTTTAATTTGTTATGATACGGGAATTGCCACATACTTGTAAAATATGTATTTTTTCTATTTAATCCTTAAAGTCGTTTCATTTATATTAAAGCAAAAACTAAGTACTGGTGTATCCATTTACAAAATTAAAAAACATATAAAACAAGTTTACGCAACAAAAAGCTGCTTATTTCAATAAAATAAATGATCCCATAGACATTAACTAACACCTTTGCCACAAATTACATTAAAAACTCATCATGAAAGTGTGCAACCATCATGTTAAGTTAAACACAATATAATTTGTGATTCACATCGGCTAAAGGTGTGAGGATATCCTTGCCACAGGAAGTTCCAATTAGCTGCCTCTAATATAGGGTATTTTGTGTTAAAAAAAGAAACTAACTGTGACCGTTACGTTTTTAAAATGCTCATTATACACGCAAAATACTCTTTATTGTTCGGTGTTTCCGATGACCATAGTTTTTTAATAGAATTCATTATATTTGTAGTTAAGCGAATCAAATTAATTATTTTGTTTTACATGTATGCTTGGTTACTTTTATGTTGGTTTAATTGTTCTTTTTTCTTTGTTTATAATTGGGTAACGATTTAAGCAATGTTATGGTCAAATTTCAATAACATAACTATACATACAAAATTTACCCCCAAACACCGACCCAAGCTATTCCGAAGAAAGGATAAGTAATAGGCCCCAACGATCCCGCAGCCATGCTGACTGGGACAGTCTGTATACATAAAAATATTTTTAGAACATGCGCATATGGAAACACTCCAACTTTTATACAGACTGAGAGGACAAATGGACCAAAAATTTCTTTTTTTTTTTTGAAAAATGTCATTCTTTATAAAAATTTTAGCTTGTAAAAAAATATGATTCACGAAGAGAAAATGTTGATTATGCATACAGGGTTGGCAAAAACTTAAAAACATGATTTTTCTACAAGAGTAAACTACCTTTATTTTTAATTTTTAAGCAAAATATCAGTTCCACGAAGAACTGGACCACCCTGTAAATCGCGCTTCTATTTTATTTTTATAATATTCGCTTTTTTGCACTTGGTGAAATGTAGGGGATGCGGTACAAAAAGTTTTATATTTATTAAAATTGCAGTAATATGAGAGCTACGCTCTAAATTACACCTAATTGTAAAATAAACCTGATGAGGTGAGTTGCTCAGACCACAGGCACATTAGCTTCACAATTTCAGGTCATAGTCCTGAAATAGAAACCTATCGAAATCCTCAGAAAACCAATTGAGAAGCATATTAAGCAGACCTGGGTTAGAACGAGTGAAAAAGTCGATAAGTAACACGACAGATCTGGACCTAGCAGCGGAGCAGCTGCAGGATGCAATCCTGACTGTCTTCAACCAAAACTATCCCGAAATTACAAGGAAATCCAACAGGAATGTGCCCTGGTGGAATACAGACCTCGTTAAACTAAGGGCAGAAACCAGAAAGGAATATAATAAAGCCCAAAAACAGCGGAGTGGGACGAGTACCGCGAGACGCTGACTGACTATAGCAAAGCTTTGAGGGAAGCAAGAAGGAACTTATGGAGAAAGCACTGAGGGGTAGAGCAGACCCCAAAATGTGCTCGGCTCCAAAAATCCTTTCTAAGGATGATGGAAGAGGTTAAATATTTGGGGGTTATATTGGACTCAAAACTCACCTGGAACCACCATTTAGATAAAGTCATCAACAGAGAGAAAATAGCATTAATTCTGGCTCACAGAAAATATGGCAAAACGTGGGGACTGAGACCACAAATGGTTCACTGGGTGTACAATACTGTGGTGAAACCAGCCATAACATATGCATCCATTGTTTGGTGGACTAAGACTAGACAGCACACGGCTATGCTTCGGCTGGGCAAGGTGCAAAGACTTGCCTGCCTTGGCATAGCGGGATGCATTAAAAGCACACCAACAGCGGTCTTGGAGACCCTATTGGACCTCCCGCCACTGCATATGGTGGTACAAGGAAAGGCAAAAATGGGGCTATATAGACTGAAAAATAACATGAGCATCCCAAAAGTTAGATCAGGACACATGGAAATAAAAATATCATAAGGAGTCGCATAATGGATATGAGGACAGACCATATGACCCCACAAATTGTACCCAGTAGACCTTTTCAGGTGACAATACACCCAAGGGAGAACTGGGCAAACGAAAATTACTCAGACTCTCTACGAGGTCAAATCCTACGTATACGGACGGGTCCAAAACCGAAGAAGGGTCAGGAGCAGGTGTCTACAGTGAGATAGGAAACACTCGTTTGACCTTTCCAATGGGAAACCACGCCTCTGTATTTCAAGCAGAAATTTTTGCGATCTTACAATGTGCCAGGATTAACAAGCAAAGGCCCCACACAAATTGTACAATCAACATTCTTACGGACAGTCAAGCACCCCTTGGTGCACTAATCAATCCCAAGGTATCGTCTTGGCTGGTACTAGAATGTCTTGAGGAACTTAGGGAACTGGCGGAACGCAACAATACGAGGTTGATGTGGGTGCCAGGGCATTGCGGAATTTAAGGCAATAAAAACGCAGACTGGCTAGAAGGGGTCAGCCACGATATATGTCTGGTCAGAACCAGTCCTTGGAGTGCCAAAGAGTACCTTCCGGAGTGCGGTACAAAACTGGGTAAAGGACTAGCAAAAACTGCACTGGGAAAGGCTTTCTCAACACATACATGGGAAAATATACGTCAGAGGACCATGCCTAAAACGAGCTAAAGAACTACTCAAAATGGGTAGGAATCAGCTAAGAACAATTACAGGAATCTTCACCGGACATGCTCCAGTGAAAGAACACCTGAATAAAATGGGATTATACAACGGAGATCTGGACTGCAGATTATGTGGAGTAGAGAGCGAAACAGTAACCCACATACTGTCAGAGTATGAGGCATTGGATCACAAAAGACACGCAATCTTCGGGGATATTAGAGTGTCCCCGGAAACATATGCTACGCACCCAGCAGACCTATACCGCCTTCTTCAAGGAACTAGTTTACTGGAATGGGTACAATAAAACGGGAGTTTGGTACAATAAGCCTTTAGGCTGCAGTGCCACCGGACATGTAGACGGCCCCCTGGGAGAAAAAAAAACCTTCACAAATATGGTGACACAGGTGTACCTATACTACACTCAAAGTTTGAATAAAAAGCTGCAGAGATAAGTAGGAAAATCTGTTTTATATAAACAATTAGATATACATACATAATACAATAAACTTGGCTTGACAAAAATGCTTTTTATATTTTTAGTAGATAAAAAGCGATTTTGAATTATTCCGAATTAATCTGCCCCACTTTCCTCTATGATTGTGAATCCGGACTCAGTGTGCCTTGATGCGGTTATGTGTATTATAGTAAGTTATTAGTAAAAATATTTCACAATTAAGCATAGAAATTTGACGCAATCTAGCTTTATTAGCCACGCCAGACAAAGAGTAAATAGGGATATTATTTTAAAATTAAATCAGTGGCGTAGCAGCAGTGACTTAATGCCCCTCTACCAAGTCCAAAGTTTGTAAATGTCTACATTTTTTTCAATACTTATTCGGTCTCTTATTTGTCTGCTTTTATTAGATAGCGGCTAAAACCACCACCCAATGGAAAAAAATGCTGCATTTCTATGAATCACAAGTTTTTTTAATAGAAAAATAACAATAGGATATGGATTGCGCAAATATCACAACAAAATGCCGAAAATAAAATGCAAAACAGTCACATCTGCATAAAACGTAATGCTCGCGCGCAAATGTGACCGTATGTATTAAAAAACGGACACATCTGGCTTGACAGGACAGTTAACGTTTTAGTTTAGAAACGTCGTTTACGGGGTTCAATTATTGGTTTTCCGTTAAGAAAATGGCTCTTCGGCTCCAGGGAAATGACTTTATAAATTAATATGTACCATAGTTGCTCATGCCTTTGAAGAGTTAAAAGTAATGAATACATTGAAAAAAATGAAAACAATCAGTTAGCGGAATTACGCTC
Organism: Listronotus bonariensis; assembly: GCA_014170235.1. NCBI lineage: Eukaryota > Metazoa > Arthropoda > Insecta > Coleoptera > Curculionidae > Listronotus > Listronotus bonariensis. The sequence continues at coordinate 6,901 of JACEGR010009232.1, forward strand.
ATGTTCAAGTTGATCACATCACCCGCTGCCAATGCTAAACTCAGTAAATTTAAACCGTGTGTATCAAAAGCTTTATTTCACATTTGCTCGCATGCAAGTGCGTTTCAGTTTGATGATTCAGTGATAAATTTTGGAGTGGGTATTGTTTGGGTATTATTAGATTAAAGTATTATTTTGTTTTTATGTATATATAAAAAATTAATAATAAAATAATTTTGTAAAATTAAACATTTAACATTTGATTGCGATAAAATAATGCATCTGCCAAATAAATTTATTAAATTGGTAACTTATTTTATTAAACGGTATACAGATTCAAAAAAGCATTAAAACGGCAAAAAATCTTAAAAACCAAAGACCATGTAAAAAGTTTTAAACAAAAAGTTGTCTTACATATGTTATACCAAGCATCTTATGGTTATCTTGGTTTTAAGCTTGAAAGTGGTGTTTACGCGTATTTTCGAAGATAATAAGGTCAAAATTACTTTTTTAATTGGAAATTAATATTTTTGGTCGAGTCCAAGCAGTTATTTTAAACAAAACCTTATTTTAAAATAAATTTAAAGTAAAAAGCTATATTTAAACAAGTTTTTATTTAAATGCAATAAAAAAATAAAATAGACTTTTTCTTTAAAACTTTAACAATATAAAAATATAACATAATTACACAATTCATATGATAAAAGCTTGTCGCGAGATTGAAGTACTTAGTTTGAAAATTCAAAAAGTTAAAAGCAATCAGATCAAGTTACATAATTTATTTGTTTATCTACCCAGGTAAATCTCGCGACTAGCTTTTATATCGTATAAAATGTGTAATGACGGTAAATTTTTATAGTAAAGTTTATTTTATTCTTTGTAGTGCATTAAAAAAGGTTGTTTAAATAATAGTATTTTACTTCTATTTTTTTTACTTTTTAGTTATCGCTGAACAGGTTTCTTAGTCTGTTTATCTTATTTAATGCATCATTGTTGCAGGGTATTTAGCCGGTTAATTTAACACTCTAGCTGCAATACGATTAGGCATTTGCATCGAGGATTTATTTAATTGGTACTAATTACTCCTTATGGTAGAAAAGCATAAAAAACGTGGTCTGCGATATTAAATTAAATTAAATTTTAAATTACTCATGGCAAGCCATTTTATTTGATACCCATATTGTGAAAGTGCATTAAAAATAACTAGTCCGCCATCTTGGAGGCTCCGCCATGTTGGATTTAGAATAAAATAATTTGACACTGAAATGATTAATTCTGTTTAAATGGTTACCTTTGCCCATTTTTAAAGCTACCCAAGCAGCAAGCTAACGTCATTATGACGTCACTTTTAAGTCATTTTTGGTCATTTTTGTCATGGGACATCATCAGACCAAAATAATGACGTCATTATAATGACGTGTTTTTGACGTCGTTAAAGTGACGTCTTTTATACGTTATTTTTCGTCATACTAGCTCATAAAAGTCTAATGACGTCATGTGTAGAAAACCCACTAGAAATTTTTGTGACATTATGTGATTCGTGTCAAAATCCAACCGAAATATGATATGACAGAAAAATAAGACTAATAAGTTTACAAATTTAAATAGAAAAAAGCTCTACCGATAGATGGCGTAATGTACAATAAACTACTACGTTTATTCAACATCTTTTTATCGCCTACACCGTACCGATGAGACAAAAATAGTTCGAGACAGGTCTGCGGTTGGTGATCTCAATTAGCTTTGAAAGAAATATCTTCGGCTATACCCTGTTTCGTTGCAAGAGAGAGTAATAAATCATTTAATTTTATGGCAATTCGCTTTCTGTGTTAGTCCGAGTATAAATATTTTTCTTCAATTCTACCTGTAATGTACTGATAAGGCATTATAATTTTAGGCCGGCAGACTCCGTTCTAATATTCGTCAACCTCTTGGGTTAAAAAAATTATTTTAAAATTTATAGTATATCAATATTGTACAGTTGGTATAATTATAGTTAATAATAACCATTTTAATAATACACATTAAAAATGCATAGTCAAAAAATAATTTTTTAAAATAATCTATACCTAATTGAATATGCTACATAATCTACATCTAGTTATTCACATTCTTCCATATCAGACATACTATCACTACTTGAGTCATATATTATTATGGGTCTACTTGTATAATAATTAGAGGTTCAACAGTTGTATCTACTATTATATCCAAAGACCACATTTTATTTTCTACTTCTAATACATGTTCGACACATTTTTTCCAGTTTTCTGGGAAGCATTAGATATGGCAATTTGAAATAGTTGTTTTTATATCTACTAGTTTAAACGTAGTATTATTTCTGGCTACTTCACCTTTCACTTGTGCCCATCGCTTTTTTGGTGGAATTATAACTCCCTCTTTTTCTTGTTTAAAAATTCTGTAAATTGTCGCTTTTTCCACCCCAGTCATCAACGCACATTTTTGAACACAATCATCCACACTTAAATTAGAGTTTTAATCATTTCTAATACAGGGTGCTGCAGAATGGACTCCCACATTTCATCAGGCTAGAACATCGGTAATGGGAGTTGGACATTGGTGGGGATGGTCACATTCACTTGGGCGATTAATAAGGTTTGTTACTAGGCGCTATGTCTTGGTCTGGTGACCAAGGTGGATTTGTTATTGAGCTATTATTCAAAAATGACGAATGTGTCACCGCGTCGAAAAGAGTATTTTGTACGCGCTTCCTGCCTCCGAATGCCTCTGTTCCAGACCGGAAAATTTTTTTAAATGGGTTGCTAACTTAAGGGCAACTGGTTCTTGACTTACTTAAATCAAGACAGCGATCCGAGATGAAACTGCTGCTATTCCTCAAGACATGGTGATAAAAGTGATGCAGAACTTCTAGGAACGCCTTCGCATGTGTGTCGCTGCTAACGGCCGTCACTTACACGATATAATTTTAAAAACATAGTTAAAAAACCTTAAAGTGTGCTCATTTTGAAAATAATAAAAGTTTATCTTCATATTTTATAGTAGACTTTTTATTTGCTACCCAAATGTGGGAGTCCATTCTGCCGCACCCTGTATAATCGAATACGTTTTTAACAATCTGCTTTTCAGTTAAATGGCCGAGACATGCGCGTTTCTGCGGAGAAGCCATTTTTACAATACTGTAATACTGTGAACAATACTCTAAGAATTTATAACCACTCAGTTGCACATACGGAAAGATACTAAAATATATATAAAATTTATAATCCTTATTTAACGCAATTCGGTGTATTTCTACCTGTTCTTTGCACAGAGACTGGTGCGCCTATGGTTTACAACCTTCTAACCGTCCCGAGACATTTTTATTACTATCTCTTGCAAAAAAATAGAGTATAGTGTAAACATCTGCATCTCCAGGTTGGACAGTGTCTTGAGAGATGCGACCTTGCACTGCAAGAAAATTGCAAGCAGTAAGGAGCTTTTACCTATTTTAATTTACAAATGAAATATCGTAATTTTTTTCTTAAAAAAAAATCTGTACGCGTCAATTTTTCGTCATCTTAGAGACGTCATTATGACGTCATTAACGGTACGTCTTTTGTGTGTGACTTAGGAAGGTCAATTTAACGTTATTTTGTCGTCATCTTATGACGTCTTTGCTGACTACTACAATTTTTAAATTTTCAAGCGTAAAATCACATCACTATTTCGATTGGGACCTGCAACTAATTAAATTTAAATTTCATATAATTTTTGGAAACCACTATTGATTAATGATGGCGTAATTCACACGCACCAATTCTTTCATTGTAGCCGGTGCGGGCCAGCTGTTCATTAAGGATTCCTTATTGTGACTACCCATTGTATTATGCTCTTGCCATTATCCACTTCACGTTTTATTGTATTTAGTTCAAATTAGGTTTAATTTTGACGACCATTACCAACTGTTTCTTGGGTAATAACGATGTCCAATTGTTGTAATTTATTAAATTAGACACGTTTCTATTAAAAGATAAAATGAATAAAGAAAGCAACTTTTTATTGTGTCGTGAATTCGAAGTCAGTGTTTTATATAATTTTGCTTTTAATTGTCGCAAAGGTAATTTAGGTATCTTTACATATGTCAGGTACACGAGGAAAAGGTGGAATGTCGGCTTTTAACTTTTTTAATAAAGAAAATATTTAAGTTTTAATTTTATGCTATCTGGCAACGCCGCCAAAAGGTTATGCTGCGCCCGAAAAAGTTTATCGAATACGGTATATGTGACATAAAAAGAATTGATGCCAGTCCAATACACACAGAAAAAAAAATGTCTTGTTTTAAGCAAATACAAGGTTTTAAAAATATGCATTCTTTTTGAATAGTTGTGCTTTTAAACCAAGATTTATTTCTTACATTAAAATCATAGTAATTCTTAAACTGGGAGAAAAATACTTTAATTTATGTCTTTAATGTAAAAGAAATTCTTTAAATTAAAATATCCTTAGTATTATTTTAAGAATATCAGAATCAAGAAATAAGAACCTAAAGATTTATGATTTAAGCTTTTTAATATCTTAAATATAAGTTTTAAGATTTTAAACAAAAGAAATATTAAATGTTTCTATCAAAATATTAATGAATTTTCTTTAAAATAATAGTTCTTATTTTAAGAACCTATACCAAAATCTTTAACCTTTATGTCAAAGAACCTATTTCTTTAATATAAGTATTCACTGAATTATGCTTTTTAGTACGGTATCAACGGTACGATTATATCCTACCGTCGAACAACGAAAGTTTTTTTTTAAAAGATACACTTGTTATTCGTATTATTCAACTTGGACCCGGGACAGCCAGTTTGATAAGTCCTATGAGGTTCGGCAAAACGCATCATCGATGGAGAAGAGAGGTCTCGGTGAATGACATGATAAGCAGGAATTCCTCTCTTAACTATCAAAAGAGAACTAATTGTTTATTTAATATAATTATCTTAATTGAATTAAATTTTATTTTAGTCTGTGGTATTTACAATCTTGTCTTAAAGAAAAAATCTCTCAGTGGGAAAGCGCTCGACGTTTTTAACAGAATACATCGTTCTTTAATGTAGACCCATTGGGGTCACTAAATAAAATAAGGTTATTTTTATTACAAAAGCGCCTTCTTTTGAATTTAGTACGCAAAGCTGAAAATATATTTTTTTCTGTTTGAGATCCTATTTCATTAACACATATGAAAGTCACAATTCTCTCAAATTAAATCTAAGGCTTTTGTTTTAAGATATCATTTTTTTCAGTGTACGTTTTTGGGTTACAAAATCCAATGAGTGATAATACATATCCGCAATAATTAGAAAACATGTTTTTTCCGAGTGTTTTTAAATGAAAAATTCGACGACAATAATCCGATGTATCAATATTAACGTTAGTTGACAGAAACTTACCATGTTTATCCTTACATTTATGTGCTACTTGACCTTGTTTTAAAAATTTTTCATAATTTTTTTTAGTGACTGTTTTGCTTTTTCAATAAAATATATTTTTTGGTGATATAATAAGGCTGGTTTAGAGATTTTATTAGTAAATAAACATAACAATTTAAAACCTATAAATTGTTTAAAAATGCTTGTGCAGTAGATTTTTGCGTATGATTTCTATTGTTTTTACGCAGCGTTGCCAAATATAAATACCACGGTAGTCAAATTACCTTAAGCACTCATTTGACTCTTGTGGGATCGGTAGAACTACCTTAACTTATAGAAGGAATAGTTTAAAAATGTAAATTCGGTGCTCTTTGATAAGAAAAAAAAACACAAAAAAGTTTAAAGCAAATAAATCGGCATGCTAGTCTTCGCGGCCGCCTTTGCTATATTTCTTTTATGATATGCCGGTTGATGCAGGTGGTCATCGCACTATGAGATAAAAATTTAATTTTTTGGTCAAAATTCTGAAACTTACCAATCTTAAAATGAGGTTCTTTTTACTGGAAAATTATTGAAAAAATATTATGCATTATTGCAAATACTTTTTGGGAACCTAAAACTTATTATATGTTATTATAAATTTACTCCCCCCTTATCATTATTATTTTTTATTGTACAAAATAAACTAAAATATCAGCTTGTTTGGTTAATTCGATAGTATTCTAATCAGTAATCCGATGATTATTATCTCATATGATATACAGGGTACGGCAATAGGTATGATTTTTTGGAATGGAATACCCTGAATAGTATATCACTACCAGACATTTTTTTTAAAAAGCTTTAAAAAATACTACATTTAATGTGTATATCTCAATAAGTTTCGGAAATATGACCATCCAAATCTGAAAAATAATTTTAAATTATTCTAAGAAGCGTAATAGAGTTACATCTTCCGAACTTTCTTTATTTTTTAACTTATAAAATAAATAAAACACAGTTTAGTTGGGTAGATTCTGTAGAATCCATATCTTTCATCAGAATGCTTCTATCTTTTAAGATATACAGTGTAGGACAGAACATGGAAAACCTTGTAAATTATAAAAATCCTGTATCTGTTCTTAACCATTTTAATATGTTCATCTTTAATAGTTTTTGAAATATGACCATATACATCTGAAAATCACAGCACTATGCTGGAACTGTAGTTATAATGGAAATTATATCTGCTGTTATTCTGATTTCAAGGTCATATTTCAGAAACTATTAAAGATAGATAATATATTATATTAAATGTGGTATTCTTGTCAAGCCCACTTTTATTTGTGGCATAATATACAGGATGTTCCATTTAAAAAAAGGTTAATTTCTACATAGTTCTTGAGTTTTCGATGTTTATTTGTTTCTTTTGTTTTGCTGTAAAGAAATACTTTACTTAAAATAAACCGATTTAGCTTAGTCATGGCCCTCCAGATTAAAATTAAAAAAGTACATTTTTGACAACAGAAGTGTCAAAAATAACATGTGAGGTGTCATTATATTCAGAATGTCATAGACTATCACAATAAGATAAAATATACCGGTGGTGCCATTTAAATTTTAAAAGTAGCAGTCATTTTCGGTTAAACCGCATTTAACAAAAAACAATAAATTGAATAGATCAACTAATTCACAATTATCTCAAATAATAATTTACCAAATTTAATTTTTCAATCTAAAGGGTAAAAAAGTTATAGGGATAAACCATTGGTGAGAAACGCCCAGTATATTATAGCTAATTATACCGGGTGATGCATCGCCGGGCGGGACATAGGAAATCCCAAGTAATTTTTAATGGGGTCAGTTATTGGCTCCCGTAATTATTTTAGAAAAAAATTCTATTAAGGTTTATTAAAGAGCATGCAAATTTACGTCCATGGTAAAAACTTTAGATTTTTCGGTCAACCCGTTTGCTAGTTATATGCTTATTTATTTTAAAAATTGTTACATTATTATCGCCTCATATTTATGAACAACAATAAAAATACCAGTTAGCGTGACATAACGTTGTCATTTTGAAATTTAGTGCTTTATTTATCAAAAAATCGTACAGTGAAAAGATTAAAGTTGTATTTATACAAACGAATTAAGTTAAGTTAAACTAAACTAGAGTAACAAATTTCGAGAACTTATACATTTATAAAATTTACATGCTTCAATAAATTATTAATATGTTAAGAAAATAAATTTAAGATTTAAAAATTTTTTAAAATTCCTCCATTGACTGCTAGACAATAACCCAGACGTTCATAAAATTGTCTTCTTACATTGGCTAACTGGTAAATTGAAATTTTATTGCATTCTGCAGAAATAGCATTTTTAACTCATCTAGATTAGAGTAATTTTTATCCTTGTATATCATGCTTTTTAAATGGCCCCAGAGGAAGAAGTCATTTGGCGAAATATCAGGAGACCTCGCTGGCTAATTTATGGTAGTGATGTAGGCCAATAACATTTCCATTAAAGGGATTGTGTAAATATTCCCGAACAGCCAGGGTATTATGTGCCGGGCAGCCATCCATTTGGTACCAAATTTTCTGATTTTTCCTAGACACATTATTTAAAGCGGGTAAAATTAGTTCTTCGAGTAGTTCCAAATAAAATTCTGCATTCAAATTTTGATTAAGAAAAAATGGTCCAATAATATGTTGTCCGAAAATCCCCGCCAAAACATTTACTTTCTGTGGATATTGCGTCCTCGTTTCGGTGATTTTGATGATTGGGTTCATTGTTTAACATAACTTTGTAACTTATCAGTAAAACAAATATTTCTTAAAAATTCCCTGTCTATGTTGGCCCTTTCCATCATGTGAAAACAAAATTCCTGCTATCGTATTTCATCCCCATTCCTTAGCTCTTGATGTCTTTCATATTTGTATGAAATGTATTTATGCCTTTTGCAAAATTCGGATCACTGTTGATTGATCTTTTCCTTTGATATCCTGAAGTTTCCTTGTACTCACCTTCCCTTCATTTTCTTCCACGTGCAATAAAATTTCCAAGTTTCTATCATCTCTTACATTTTCTTCTCTTTGATAATCCCTAGCTTCACATCTGCAGTTATTTATCACTGTGCCTTTGGTCTCAAATTTCTTGATAGTTCTATCGACTGTTGATTTTTCGGGTATCGGTCTATTTGAATACTGAGCAGCGAACATGCATCACCCGGTATGTTAAATTATTACCTTAGGGTTGCTTATCTGCTATTGCCCCAAGAATTATTTTTTATTGTTTCATAAATCCTTTACAAAAATGAAACATTAATAATATTTCAGTCATTAAGAATCGGACTAACGAAACATGAATTATAGATTTACTGTGGCGTGCATATTACTTTGTAACTTAATTAAACAAAATTGCTTTTAGAACTTCGTTTTTCGTGCATTATTAATCAATTTTCCATAAAGAAACTGACTCTGCGGTTGCAATGATTTTCTATCAGACATTCAAAGGTAATTAAGGAACACTTTAGTTAACTGTACCACTTCAAAGCGGGTTATAAACGCCATAGGAGGTAATTAACTGAAAAGGGTGACAGTAATTAATGAATTTCTGTTTCTATAAAGCGATATTGTGTGTTTCCTAGAGTGCTGATGGGGTTTATTTTATAAGCTGGCGTTCATAGCTTAAGGCAGAATCATACAATAGTAGGCCAGTTACTCTGCTAATACAGGGTGTGGTATATTTAAGGGTAAAATAGATTTTTTCTATAGATTTGTATCTAAAATTGCAGTTCCTTTGAGCTACAGCCATCACAATTTGCGAAATAAGGAAAAATCTATATTTTTGAATAAAACCAGATACGAAGAAAATAAAAGAGACTACAAAGTTAAATTGTAAATTGCTTAATCAGAAAAAAGTAATAAAAAAGTGATAAAAAGTCAGTGGCGTACTTTTTTGTGTGCTGTGTTGAGTGCTGATGGGGTTTATTTTATAAGCTGGCGTTCATAGCTTAGGCAGAATCATGCAATGTAGGCCAGTTACCCTGCTAATACAGGGTGTGGTATATTTGAGGGTAAAATAGGACTCTTTTTGCTATAGATTTGTACCTTAAAATACACTTTCTTATTAAAATCACAATTTGCGAAATAAGGAAAAATCGATATTTTTGAATGAAAGCAGATACGAAGAAAATAAAAGGGACTAAAAAGTTAAATTGTTAATTGCTTAATCAAAAAAAAAAATATTAAAACTTTATAATAAGTCAGTAGCGTACATTTTCTCACAATAATATTGGCTGTGGTGCCCACTGAGACGCCACTTGGCCCAATAATCTTAATTAATGTGGAGCTTTACAAGCGCCTTACTATAATAAATAGGCATACCCAATTCGATTTATATCGGTTGAAGTGTTCTTGAGATATTTAAAAAATACAGATTTTTTTTAAACTTTAACGCCCTGTATCTTGCTTTACACCCTCTACTCAGCAGCCAGATCTGCAGTTCCGTGTTGGGGTATAAGTGCCTTTTCATACTATATATTGTGACGTTGACATTTTGAAATATACATAGAGGGTCACTTTACGTCACTGGGACAAATGTACCATATGGAACTATCTATTGGGACAATGAGACCGGTGGACCATCAACACTAACTTTGCATTAAAAACCAACGTAACTTATTGAACTAACTAAATTTAGTACGGGCATATCCCTAGGGATAGCCCGTACGGGGCTTAACTTTAACTTTAACTTTATACTTTACTTCACTAACTGCTTGTTATCTGATAAACAATCAATCCCCGTCTTAAAATTTTGTTCTCTTTAAATATTAAATTTTTTCAGTATTTGTTTTGCATTTCTAGGCAACTCTGCTTGTTTAATGTTTTTGTTTTATTATTATAAGAGTAACCTAGAAAATTGTTTGATTTCTACTTTTTAAACCTTGACACTTCACGTATTGTTTTATGTACCAAATGTTAAGTAACCCAATTATATTTAAATTTCCCAAAAATGTATATTTTTAAAATTCCCAAAATGTATACTTTTTTATACTAGGTGTTCACATATGCCCCTTCCCTGAAAGCGTTGGACCCACAACGCTATTAGCAATGAGCCAAATTTACTTTAAACCCTTTTAAAAAAATTAGCAATATTATCGAAAAACGATAGTTCCATATAGCTTACAAATATTTAAAACCTAACATTATGTTACTTATTATATAAATTATATTTATCGTAAATAATCTTAACGTTTTATTAAATTTTTTGTTTTTTCCAATTAATTTTTTTTCAAAAAATGCACGAAAAAATGTAAAAATAGTTTTTTTTCTAAAAATAATTCATTTAGGTTATATTTAACATTATGATTCTTTTTTTTTTTTAAATTTTAAAAAAATTCTTCCGGATAAATTATCTAAAATAATTATTTAAAAACTTCTAGAGATGTTTTTGCTGAAATAATTAGTTTAAATAAGATTTTAGCTTAATTGTTAAAAACCTTTTTTTAAGCTTTTCTTTAAGTAGGTACTTTAAATAAATATAGTTTTAACGGTAAGATTATTTTTTAGACAAAAAATGACCTAATTATTGTTACTCATAAATTGTAATTTTTTTATTAATCTTTAAGTTTACTAGATATTTATGTACTACACAAACAGCTAAATAAGCAAAAAAGTTTGTGTTATTTAAAACTGACCAGTCCTGTAACAATAAAAGTGAACTTGGCCTTGTCTCGTCAGCAAAACGTTGAACCATTAAAAAGTAATTCAATGACTTATTTAATATACCAGTGGGAAAGAAAATAATTAACTATGTTTTACATGTACTATTAATTAGGTGATTTTTTTCTATTTTATCTTTTGCTCTTTTTTAAATTTATTGGATAGTTTAAAAACAAAAAAATATCTCCTACATAAAAAGAAAATCAAAATTTTTTTTTTTTTTATATTTATACTTAGAAATTAACCTAATATTCCACATTCTTCTTATACTAGCCTTTATAAAAAAAATTGCGTCCACCTTGCCTGCCTGTCCATGTCCTTGATGGTGCGTTTCATTGGCCATTTGTCCCGTAATTCTCCACGTACCATTGTCTGCCTTTCATTCCCATTTTCTTCTTCCACATCAGGTTACTGCAACTTCATGCCAATTTCCCCATATCCTGAGCTTTCTCAGGGCCGCTAGATAGTCTTGTACCCCACCATTCAAGACCATACTTCAGAGCTCTTCCCCATACTAGAGCTGCGGCTTCCAGTGCTAATGCAGCCTCATGCTGCTTCTAAACTCCGTCTTCACGACGTAACACAATAACTTCAACGCAAATAAATATTCTTCTTTAACAACTCTGGCTAACACCATTTAGCCATATTTCAAAACTGAAGATATACCTTATCTTCCTTTTCTTGTAGCTACGCTGCTACCTCCTTGCAGCTACGCTACGCACCATATTTTTTCCCCATCTTCGTCACTTCACACACATTTCTTCTCCGGGGAACGGGACGCCTTTACCATATATATGGTATTTTCTTCCACAAATAAACTGAGGGGTAGGAAGGGCGTACCATAAGCGACTTTTCCTATCGCTTCACAAAGGGCACTGGAACTAGGGCGGGCACAGCTTACCATAACCGACGTTTCACAAAGGTCACTGGGAACGGGGGCGCCTCCACCATATGTGTTAATTTTGGATACATATAAATGGGCTTACTTTTACGTCACTGGGCAAATGTACCATATGGAACTATCTATTGGGACAATGAGACCGGTGGACCATCAACACTAACTTTGCATTAAAAACCAACGTAACTTATTGAACTAACTAAATTTAGTACGGGCATATCCCTAGGGATAGCCCGTACGGGGCTTAACTTTAACTTTAACTTTATACTTTACTTCACTAACTGCTTGTTATCTGATAAACAATCAATCCCCGTCTTAAAATTTTGTTCTCTTTAAATATTAAATTTTTTCAGTATTTGTTTTGCATTTCTAGGCAACTCTGCTTGTTTAATGTTTTTGTTTTATTATTATAAGAGTAACCTAGAAAATTGTTTGATTTCTACTTTTTAAACCTTGACACTTCACGTATTGTTTTATGTACCAAATGTTAAGTAACCCAATTATATTTAAATTTCCCAAAAATGTATATTTTTAAAATTCCCAAAATGTATACTTTTTTATACTAGGTGTTCACAATATACTTTTGTAACATTATTAATAAAAAAGTTTTCCATATGGAGCGAACTTAAGTAGACAGGCTGTATCTACTAGTTTTTAGATTTAGGTGGTTATATTTCAAAAACTAATAAGGATGGACATATTGAATGTGCATTGTAAAGCACCTTAAAAGGTCTTTTTAATAGTAGTATATTATACAGGATGTTCCATTTAAAAAAGTTTAGGTTTTCATTTTCTTGACTTGCTGATGTTGATTGTATCGAGTGGGGAGGAAAGACCTCCGCTGGCAGTAGGTTCCACAGTCTAGAAACTCTAGGGATAAAGGACGAACGAAATGGGAAGTTCAGGGTTTGTCCAATTGAACCGTATAGGGATACATACGCGCGGCACTACGAATTTCTCTGTTGGGAGCTGCAAGAGGAGGGACTGTACTGGATAATTCGTCGGAGCAAAAGCCGTAAAAGTATCTATAGAAGAGCGATAGATCTCCCACAGCTCGACGATGGGCAAGAGAAGGAAGTCTTTGAGTAAGTAAAGGATCATTAATAAGACGAACAGTCTCTCTTTGAATGGCATCAAGAATGCTGAGGGTTGTAGGGGATGCCATTTCCCAGTAGGAAGTAATAGAAAACAACTCTGTAAAATAAATTAATGAAAAATAAACATTTATACGATATTTCGGGTAAATTTTCTCTAAATCTACTGAACCGGTTTTGGAAAACTAAAAACTAACCTCATTTCTTATTTAAATGTTTGTGTTGGCGGGAAAAGGGGATATGTTTCAGGATTTTCTAACAATAAAAAAATAACTAAATTATATGGGTTTGGTCGTTTTCATTGTAGTTCACTGTATTTTATTACCATTATTAATATCTTACAAAGTTTTAAAAACCTGCAGTAGAAAATATGTCTTTTTTCTTAGTTTTGAAAATATGGCCAACTAAAATGTAACATATTGTGGAGTAGTAGGTACATTACATACCGAGGTAAAAAGTGTTTTATTGTGTGTGTGTTATTTGAATTTTTAAGGCTGTTGCTAACGTCACTTGGCCCACAGGAGAAAAGTAAAAAAGTGACATTTTCAAAATTTTAAAAAGTGGGAAATGTCGGTACATACATGGTTAAAAATAAATAATTTTATTATAGGTACGGCATTAAGCTTATAGACCAGGGTAGATAATTTTTAAAACAAAAACAAATTATGGTAAAATAAGACTTATTGTAAAAGGTAGAAAATATTACAAAAATTTAGGGAAAAATAAATTCTAGGCGATCTGAGTTCGGGTCGGGGGGAGAGGGGGATTAAAATATAAAAACAGTTCCTCTGGAATTTAGGTCAAACTACAAGAATATGAAAAAAGTTAAAAATAAGGTTTTAGGTAATAAAAAGATCTACAATTTTTGTATTTACACTTTCTTTACATAACCTTAAAATTTATGTGAAAATTAAAACAAAACATGTTTTTGGTTTTTTATTTTTCTTTTACAAAACCATCCACTTTCCGACAACAGATCGCTTGTAATTTATTTGTCCTTTTATTTTTATTATTAATTCTACATTTTTCAAGTCAATTTCATTTTTTTTTGTTTTTAAGAATTATCAACTTTAGTTTAATAATGATTTTAAAAAATCGAATCCGAATTTGTTGCGTCTGAGAATATTTACCATTGTAATGTATAGTTTTTTACACCATTGGAAAGTAGAGATTTTAACGAACAAAACGACATTCGACTTTTTGAAAATGCCGATATCTTGACACGTGAATTTTTGATTGAAAATAACGGTATTTTTTAATATTAAGTCAAAAAATTGTAAAAATAAATCTTTTAAAACCAAAAATTACAGTATATCTGGGACAAATAAAGGTACGTTTTCACCAAATTTCGTAAAAAAATAGCTGTTCTTGTAAAAGATAAAAATACATAACCAAAAACTTGGTTTCTTAAATTTTTCACATAAATTGTAAGGTTATGTAAAAAAGCTAATTACAAAAGTTGTACATTCTAACATTGCCTTGAACTTTGCAATCAACCTTTTTTTTCTTTTTCATTAAACTTGTAGTTTGGCCGGGAAAAACCATCCCTTCTCCCCCTTCACGACCTTAGATCGCCTGGACTTTACCTTTTTCTATAAATTTTGTTATATTTTCTACATTTTTCAGTGGGTTTTATTCTACTATATTTTTTCACTTTTTACTTTTTTAAAGGCTTCGGCACCGATTTATTAGTTCTACTGTAGATGTATAGGAAAATGAAAATAATTTTTAGGTTTGGGAGGCTTAATTTTCGAAAACTAGAGGGGTGTTTTAAAAATAAAAAGTAAATGATTAATTTAAAGTTTTAATGCGAAAAAGTATTGATTTATGTCTATACCATAATGGAAATTTTTAAAAATAAAAAAATTCTATGAAACAAATCTAGGGGGTATATGCGTCATAAGACTACAAAAAGGCGAAGTTTTTAAACTTATTTGTTTTTTTAATAAAAAAAAAAACTTATGATTATTTGCTTGACCAGATATAAATTTCTCAGGTAAATACCTAACCTGGCATAAGCTGTTGCAATATAATATAAATGCAAATTGGCAGATTAGTGGACTTGAGACACCTGAGATGTAAATGTGTAAACGGGTTTTCTTGGCGGTCCTGTCACTCATTTTTATGTTGATTTAATATGGGCGAAAACTTATCCAAACAGTATTACTTTTAGGTTAGGATGTCAGATTTCATTAAAAGTTTGAACAAATTATAACGGTTTTTGTGCACGCAGAAAAAAAAGGTTATTCTTTACCCAAGTAATATGAACATGCAGGGCCATTTAAATTAAGTGACCGTAATTATGTTTATGACAGAAATGTAAAAAGTAATCAAAAGGAGAATTCCATGTAGGGGAAAATGGCCTAAAATGACATACACTATAAATTTTTGCCTATATTCAGTGGGGGCGCCAGGGGTGGGCAACATGTGGCGAGCACCCAACCTAAATTGCTCTCGCCCAACCGTTCCCCCAACCTGCTAATTAAACGCAAAAAAGTCATGTTCGAAAAACCATTTTATTTATATAAATTATTTAGTCAGCCCATATTTAAGTAATCCGAATCTATGGTCGCAATATTAAAAATTACCGGTATGTTGCGCTATGTCATTAGAAACGGATTTTAGTGTAAAATATAATTATAAAATAAAATATACACATATTCTTTTATTGACTTTTATAAGCTATGACTTACTCAAGTAGGCCTTAGTAGCCGCTAAAAACAATTTTAAAAAACCACCAATTTCCAACAAAATTACTTTTTCTGTTCAAAAAAATACACCGCAAGGTTTTAAACAGCGATAACTTAAAATTCACAAAAAAATTATTACCCTATTTGTAAATAATAATAAAATCCAAATTCTTAAAGTTTTCTTTTGGCAATAATTATAAATCCTTATGATGATACCGCACCCTGTCACAAATTCTTCGCTACTAAAAAAGATAGCGCGAGCAGCCTTCGCTTACTTCCCGTGATAATAGCTTTGTTTGCGGGTCTAGTAATGAACCGATTCTGAACCAGAACCGAACTGGTTTACAATTGTTTTAAAGCGCATGTCTAGATATTTATTAGTTCGGAATTTTTATTTACCGCGAACGATTTTCTATACAGCTGAGGATGTATTCTAACCTAGCCTTTTGGTTAGGATTTTTCATGGTTAAATTGGATACTACACAAAAAAATTAAATTCAAACAAAAGGTAAATTGTCATACTGTCCAATGCCACTCGAGGTCTCTCGGCGGAAGACGAGAAATTCCCTGCTTCCTCTCGTTTTTAACATAAGTATGTGTATTTAACTAAGGATAAAATTCAAACAACAATAAATGGTAAAATCTTGTAATATTGTCTATATTTTTTAATTAAATCTTAATTTATTTTATTGCATACATACATTCATAAGGAATACAATTAAAAATCCTTTGTTTATATACGGTCAGAATCACAAAAATATAAAAAAATATTCAACAGGTATATTAACCCACATTAAAAGTGGCAGAAACAAATAAACTGTAATACAACGGTTTTTTCTGTACCACAAAAACAGAAAACAGCTGACCATGTCGACAATGCGCTTGAAATTCCGAACTCAACTTTTAGTTCCAACAAAAATCCCAGGACTGCTAATCAGGTTACGAACCGGTAACGAACTGATTCCATTGTAACCCGCGAACACAGAACTGTTACCAGAAATTCAGGATTTTACTCACCGCGAAGGCTATTTTTTCACTGCGCATGCGAATAGTCCCAGAACCGGTTCAGAATCGAACCCGAAGGCTATTTATTGGTCTTACGCCTGTGTGGGTAACGTTTAAACCTGAACCAATATACAGGGTGTCCCATCGAGAACTGCCGCGATCGATTTCTCGAAAAGAGCGCTTTGGAAAATTTTAAAAATTTGGTAATATTATAAAGTCAGTGGGGGCATACAACTAAAATATTTTGATAGCTCTACCACTTTCGGTTATACCGGAAGTTAATATCAACTTTCTTATTTTAAATGGAACACCCTATATATTATTTATTTGTTAGATCTTGCAGAAAATTCTAAACATAATTTATGTATAATGTTCTATACCTAAAGTCCAACCGTTTTTGACTAATTTTAAATTTCATGTCAAAAATGAGGTTTGCCAGCCATTACATAACCATTAATTTCTTTTAAACAAAAGCCTTAAATATAAATTGGAGTTAGGCATCTTGTAAAGAAAGAAGTTCTTTAGTAGACTGTATCGATATTTTCACAAATATTGAAAATTATTTCGACAAAAACCTTAAGAGTCAATTTTTTAAACGGAAATTCCTATCATGGCTTTAAACCCACGTACCGACTTGGATATAATCGGCGAAAACATTTGTTGGCCGACTGTATCTTGAATGTTGCACATCGGTCGGCCGACTTGTTGCAAAAGTCATGGCAACATCGGTGGGCGTTTTCATGCCAAGGAATCGACAAGTCGCCTGTTTTCCTTTAATATGAAAAACTTCGGCAGATTTGCACGACTTTTAAGACTAGTGTGGACGCAAAAAACCTGTATCTGCAAATGTTGGCCAACTTTGTTGCTGAAAAGTTTTGAACAAGATACAGTCGGCCGACAATGTTGTCCCGATTGTATCCAAGTCTGTATATACATAGCTTAATAATGTATTATCGTTTATGTAGATATGTAAAAGTAACAGAGTAACAGATTGATAACGAAAAACATTGATTTATTTCTTAATCATAATTTTTTGCATTCGACATGTTTTTTAATGTTACAAATAAGGATTTCTTAATTGGCTAATTATTTAATTAAAATAAGCCTTAATTGATACCGTTTGCGGCTTTAACAAAAATACTAGATGAAGAAACTGGAGAAACTAGTAGTGGTAGCAGCAAGAGAAGAAATATAAGATATACTAAACATGCAGAAATAAGAAGGTAATAATTTATTGGACATCGAAATAAAGTTATAATTAAGACTATTCCAAGAGCCAAAGCTACAATCCTATGTTTAAATAATTTAATAATAGCAAAAAAAAAAGATATTCTTACTAACTATCACTGCCTTTGACAGAAGCTAAAGAGAAAAACTCATAATGCTAGTAAAAGAATTTTGGACCATTTTCCAGTGTAAATTAAACTTATTTTGACTTATTCCTACAGTTAATAAGTCTGGTGTACAGGGTGTCTGGTTTTTGTTGCGATTGTAAGGTATCTTGCTTATTATTAGAAATAAAGCTTTGCGGTTTTTGCGAAATGTTGCTATTTTTTGATAAAACAAAAGATAACACTAAAACGTTTGTACGTTTGAGCTGTTGTCATCAATACATCACAGTAAAAGCGCTAAAATGCGGTTTGCCAAATTTAATTTTTCAACTCCAAACTTACTAACCACAAGTAGTTGTTGGATAAGCCTCTATATTAAAGAATTTGGTAATATAACTTTTAAATGAACAATAGATACTATATTTTTATCATTTTTAGATATCATAATAAAAAAATATGTTCAAATATTATAAGTTATTATCTATTTAAAAAAGCAAAATTCTGAAAATACGTGATTATTTGTTAATCCCGGCAACGCCGCCCAGGGATTTTTACTCTATCGTAAATAAAACATGAATGAACTTTTCCTAAACGCTTGTGGGTGACGCCCCCTTTGCTTTGCCATTTCTATTGGTTTCTGTCATTTGACAATTTGGAAAGCCAAAAGTGATCAAATAAAGCTTAAAATGCGTTTTTGTGTATTTTCTGGTGTTTGTTGGTGATTAGAAAGTTTTTTTAAAGACAATATGGGTAGGCAGTGCTTTGTTTGTAGAAGGGTAGACTATTCATTTCCGCACCTCACTTTTAACAGGTAAAGAGAGGCCAACGTCGTTGGGTGCATACTATTGACCAAGGTCAAAAAGTAAGTCCGCCATTTTCATTTCTCGCTTGCCTCACCCCCTTTGCCTATTAGGATTGTTGGCTTAATGTTTATCATAAAATAATGAATAAATCGCTGGGTCCATACGTCGTTGATTATGACACAGAGTACCAAAAAGTGCAATTATCGACTTCTTGAGTAGAAATCTACGATAGAAAGCGAGGTATAGAATTCTATACAGCACGGAGCCCTGCTAAAATCATCATTCCATCATAAAATCTTTATGTTATTATTCATTATATTATTATTTAATTCAAATTCAAAAAGTTGGGGATTACTATCACATTTTTATAAATCAATACATAAACTAAAGATTAAGCAAAAATATTCAACAATGTGTGAAGAAAATACCGACTCAAAAAAGCTACATTCGAAATTTTGTGAGAATTAGCCATGTATAGAATACAGTACCCAGTTGAAAGTTCCTGCTTATTAGCTTTGAAGTGGCATCGATCACCACAAAAGAACCAGTCATGATTTGGATATTTAAAAGTAATCCTTAGGCTTATTCACATAAAAGTAGTTGTATTTTGTATTTAACTACAGTAACATGTTTAATTGGTTAGGCTAGTTATACAAAATGATATTTCATTAGGAATCAAATTAAAATCTATAATCTCTTATGAATGTAATTTTTAAAACATTGTTACTTTATACTTTGATTTGAGCCGCGAATTTTAAGCAAAGTGCGATTCTTGACTTGACAATTAAACGTTTTGTTCTTAATTAGTTGATCAGATGTTTTACATAATTAAAATAAGATACCTAATTTTTCTGTAAAATAAAAAGGAACTGTCAATGGCACTGTTAAAAATTTGGTTAAAATTACAAATGATGGTCCGTAGAGTGAAAATATTAATTGATCTAAATGCCAAACATATAAATCCCTCGAAATCAAAGAATTCAATAAAGAATGTAATGCTTAGGATAGGGTTGGCGTTAACTTTGGACCTAAAGTTTGGGATGGCTAGGATGAAATTGGCACGGTCGTTATAAAATGGAGTATAGGGGCTATTGGTTGGACAAAGAAACAAAAAAATATCCTATTTATTATAAGATAAGAGACTTGTGGTTTTCGCATAGTGTAGCTTCTTTTAAATGAAACGAATGATGACATTTAAAAATGTTTTATTGCTCTCTTTGTTCTCAACATTCAGGGCAATTTTTTGCATTTTTAACATAGATAACCTACATTTAGATCCGCAGTGGCAAGCAGCATTTTTCGGATTTTTACGACCTCGCGCAGTGGGTGGACGAACATGCGCACTTAAAAGCCGTGGCAAAATACAAACACCGGCACCCCGTACCCTTCGTCCGCGGTCCGACCGTAACGCTCATCAGCTTCCGTAGTTCGAACGAAAATTCAGGAACGCCGTCAACAAATTCTTTCCTATAATGCGAATAGTTTGTTTGAAGCCGGGTGCGTTTACCCTCAACTGGCTTGCGCACAAACCGGTTTTTGCCCATGAAATGTAACTTTTGTTTCGCGCAGGTTATAACATTGGCAATCCATCGAGATCAGGGTTTTTAAACACCCTTTGTATTTCAGTTTTCAAATTCTCAAATTGACTAAAAATTTGGAGCACGGAAACAAATACCCTACAGGTGGAAATTATAGGCATAAAATAATGTACCAAGAAAATCACTAAAATAAAGAAACCGTTAGTTCCTGTAAAGCAGCCGGTAGACGATCAAGATGTTAAAAACTTTGTCAAATACGAAAAGCTGATCGCACAACAACCAAAGACTTTCAAGTTTTGTCCAACTTTCGTTTATTTGCTAAATTTTTTTACCTGTTTAGCTCGAACTTTTTGATGTTCGCTTATGACAACAATAAAAAACTAATTATACTCGACAATACGAACCTGGCACCTTCAAATATTCTTGTCAAACAGTTTACCAATGTTAAATTAAAAAAAAAATTTTTTTAATTTTTAACACCAGTAGTTCAAAAACTAAGACGTTTAAGACATATGTTTATATACATTTTTTTTCTTATTTTTGTTGTAGAATTGTTTGGTTAAGATTGTCGGTTGAGTTACTGGACACCCTGTATGTATGTAGGTAATTTGATTGAAATTGATGAAAACTTTTATGTCTATTGGTGCCTAAACAGTGAGGTTTATTGACTTTAATAAAAGTACCTTATTTTTTAAGTTTTTGATTGTCTCTAAAATGGCGCCCCCAGCAAAATAAAAAAGTTATGATGTAAATAAATTTCAAGTTTAAGGTAAAGTGCCCTCTGGCGGTATTACTTTGACGGCTTGTAACTCGAAAACGAATGACATTTTGAAAAAAATTATATGAAACTTTACCCTTATTTTGTCAAGTAGAATCACCTCAGTAGATGCTTTGGGCCGTTTCTAGATCACCCAATTTTCGGAGGATTTGGAGGATTAATACGTAAATGAGGATGAGTCATAGTTATGAGTCACTTTGTTTACCATTTATGCAAATTAGGTATGATTCACGTTGTTTATCAGTTACTAAAAATAGAATGAGTCAACTTGTTTATCCTGTATGTAAATTAAGCATGAGTCATCTAATTGGCACCCTTAACCTTGAGAGGATGAGTCACCTTGTTTACCAATTAAGCAAATGAGGATGAATCATAGACGTGAGTCACCTTGTTTACCAATTATTCAGACATGAGTCACCTTATTTACCATTTATGCAAATTAGATATGAGTCACCTTGTTTACCGTTTAGGCATGAGTCACATGCCCTTTGGGAAGATTATATTCTAA
>JACEGR010009233.1:0-28597 GCA_014170235.1 Listronotus bonariensis
AGTTTGAAATGTTGCCAACAGATGGCAACCTAGGTGTTGTTTTTATAATATAATGGAATTTTTTCCCTGGCGATCTCAAAAAAGATAACGGGATACTGTTTGCAGATTATTGCATTGTCATGTTTCAATACGTGTGCAAAGTTTCAAAGAAATCGAATAGCTGGAAGTTGGTTAAAATTAGGCTCAAAGATTTCGTTTACATAGCCAGATAGTTACAACCCAAGTTAATAAAAAAGCGTGTTAACGGCATTTATTAACTGTTATTGTTCATAAAAATTGAACACCAATGGTGCAACTAACCCAATTGTGTAAAAGAACTTATTAATTTTTATTGTTCATAAAAATTGAACACCAATGGTGCAACTAACCAAATTGTGTAAAAACTAAAAATTTCTTCTTCATTTAATAGCAAAGTTTGAAATGTTGCCAACAGATGGCATCCTAGGTGTTGTTTTTATAATATAATGGAATTTTTTTCCTGGCGATCCAAAAAAGATAACGGGATACTGTTTGCAGATTATTGCATTGTCATGTTTCCTTAATACGTGTGCAAAGTTTCAAAGAAATCGAATAGCTGGAAGTTGGTTAAAATTAGGCTCAAAGATTCCGTTACATAGCCAGCCAGATTGATAGATAGTTAAAACCCAAGTTAATAAAAGCGTGTTAAAAATGAATATATTCGGTTTTGCATTTAGGGGTATTATAGCTATTTATGTATCAAGGGCGTTACTAGGACTATATCGCCCTGAAGGTCGAATAGGGCTAGATTTCGACCTGACCCAAAAGAGTTTTTCAATGACTAATTACATTATTTATTCGCAATATAAAAAATAAGTTGCACCTGTACCTGTTTACGTAAGTAGATAATGACTGGTGTTAAGTTTGACTTTGATGTTTCTATCAGTTAGTCAGTTGGCATTTTTTATTTAACGATTTGCTCAAAAATGGAAGAAATTTCACAAAATATAAGAGAAAAGGCCATAAAAGCGACCGAAAATCTTTTGCCAGTTAAATCAAGGCAACAGTATGATCGGGAGTATGGCATATTTGGTATTTGGAAGATGCGAACGCAATTCTTCAAATAACCGAAACCGTTTTAATGGCATATTTTCAGGAACTGGTAAGTTATTGATTTTATTTTAATACATATGTTTTTGTATAAACCTGATCTTTATTGTGAGAGAAATAAAATTGGATAAGCAATAAAATTTCCATATTAGCGTATTAGGGCATTATAAGCGGGCATTATCATAATGCCCGCTTATAATGCCTTAGGTGTGATAGCAGGTATTATTGCTACCATAACATATTCCGTTTCTAAGGTATTACAGATCCATACTAGATGGGTAAAACATAAAATATTTTATAATTACCTGTTTTATAAACTCGGCTCTCTGATCTTTATATAACGGCTCTTTATTATCCACAATTTGTGAGATATGTTGTCTTGTAGTGGCAATAATAAAAACAATGGCCACTGTTATAACCAAAAATAATTTAAAATACTGGGAGAGTCTTCCGACTAACATTGCATCTGATAATTTAAAAGCAGAAAATCTTTAGGCCCCTAAAATAAGAAGGAGAAAATATAGGGTGTTTCAACATTCAGTACAAATATTTTAATGACGTATTTTTTACGGTATATTATGACTTTTTTCTTTAAACATATGTCTTAAAATGCACCCCACTGGGCAACAGCCATCGTAAGTTGCACCCTCCCCTTCTACAAAAAACATGCACCATTAAAATATTTCTAGTGAATTTGGAAACACCAAGTGTTTTATGATGAGTAGATTTAATAAAAGTTAAAAAGTTTTGGTAACAATACTTTTAGGTTATATTTTTTGGATTTTTATTGTAGAGCTAGCTTCCCCTCCCTCCCCACCCCCGCCATCTTCCACCTTATAACGTATGCCTTGTGTACAGTGCGTCCAATCTATCTTGTCCACATTTTAAATGCCTAAAACTTTTTATTTCTTAACTTAAAAAAAAAATGATCCAGAAACCAAATTGTACAGTGAATTATTAAGTTTTTTTTTCTGTTATAAAGATTACACAAAATAGTTTTATTAACAGAATATATTGACATAACCTACATTTTTTAAAATAGGACACCCTGTATATTACAGCACATTAATAAGGTATTTTAAAGAGCTTTTACAAAAGAACTACATTTGATATATCTATCTTTAATAGTTCCTGGAAATATGACCATTTAAATCTAAAAATATAATGAGTTAATTCCATTTTACCTACTTACAGGACTAAGCTTAGACTGTAGATAAAATGGAAATTATATACAGGTGGCCCACCATATTCGACACGGTCTGTAGCTGGATAACCATGGGGTTTTAAAAAAAGTAAATACTGAAACATATACAGGTCGGATAAGACCACAGTATAAAATTATTTTACTCTATACAGGATGTCTCAAAAAAGTGTGACGTATCAAAGTTATATTTTTTAAATAGAACACCCTATATTTTATGACGGTTTTAGATTCTACTTTAAAAAATAATTTAAGTTTGTTTATAGTACTAAGTGTCTAATTTTATTCGTTTTCGTGATATTTGATTTTTTTGAAAAATGCAGAGGTAAAATTAAATTGATTTTACTTTAATACTTTTAAAACTTCAAACTTTAAAATGTGTAACAAGATTAGAAAAAGTCTGCCATATCATACGTAGGTCAAATCAAGATCAAATATTGTACAGGGTGATCAAAAAATAATTCCAATTTTTCAGAAAATTAAATAGCCATATCTCTCTTATTTTAAACGGAACACCCTGTATTTTTTTACGTCACATGATGACAAATAAAATACTCTTTCAAATGGTGTATAGGTTGCCTATACCTATCTTTTGTGCTTTTTAGTAAAATCTGTTTTTACAAATTTTTAGTCCAAATGTTTATTTAAATTAAAGTTGGCTGTGACATAGCAGCCATTAACATTTTTCTTAAGAAAATAACAACGACCTATTACTAGTGTTTTAGTCAGTTTAAAGAAATTTTAATGATTTTAAATAAAACCCTTCTTCTACAACAACAAAGAGATGATATAATACTGGTAGGATGTGAAAAAAATGGTTTACTTTAGCCTGGAGTTAATCCAGTGCTGTATTATCCATTAGGCTGACTAGGCTACAGCCTAGGGCGCCATGAGAAAAATAGGAGCCAGACAGGGGAGTGACAGGCGCTAAACAGAGGAGTTCCTCTGTGAATGAAATAGGCGGTAAGAGGAGGGAATGACTTTTTTCTTCTTTTTCGGTTATCAAATTTCATTTCGGGTGGTGAAGTTAGGCGCCTGAAAAGAAAATTATAAGCGCAAGGGAGATAAGGATCTTTTTTTTTTTTTTGCTCTTCAAAATTTTTTGTTACCCAAAATAGGCGCTCCGGGACTCGTAGCCTACGGCGCCTCATAGGGTTAATACGGCCTGGAGTTAATCCTGGAAAAATATTCCAGGAGAAACCATCTGATAACCTTAATAGTTGCTGTAAAAATTTGACACAGTGATTATGGATAATGGAAGAAACGAGTTATAGGTCACAGAATGTCGTCATAACTGACCAGTAGGCGTTATTAGGATTGTTTAAAAACACAAGTTTTATCATTACCACATTCAGCTGAAATAAGTGTTAATTGGAAGTAGCATTATAAGCAACTAATGAATTTTTTTTTCTGTGAATTTTTTAAAATAGTGGCAGATAATACAAAATCTTTTAATTTTGTGCTTTTTTCCAACAAATTTTACATTTTGCAGTAAACGGCTTAGTAAATAGGCATAGCTATATCACAGCCTACTTACATTTAAATAGACATTTGGAATAAAAAATATGTTAAAACGGAATTTACTTAAAAGTATAAAGATAGGTATAGACCAGCCTATACACCATTTGAAAGAGCATTTGGTTTTGTCATCATGTGGTGTGTAAAAATACAAGGTGTTCCATCTAAAATAAGAGAGATATTGCTATTTGACTTTCTAAAAAATTGAAATTATTTTTTGATCACCCTGTATAATCTATGATCTCGATATGACCCTACGTATGATAAGGCAGACTTTTTCCTAATCTTGTAACAAATTTTAAAGTTTAAGGAGTTTATATTGTTAAAATAAAATCAATTTAATTGCACCCCTGCATTTTGAAAAAAAATCATATATCACAAAACGAATAAAAATTAGACACTTGGTACTACTAACAAACTGAAATTATTTTTTTATGTAGAATCTAAAACCGTCATAAAATATAGGGTGTTCTATTTAAAAAATATAACTTTGGATTACGTCACACCTTTGAGACATCCTGTATAGAAGTAAAAATAATTTTATACTATGGCTCTTATCCGGACCTGTATAGGTTTCGGTATTTACTTTTAAGAAATCCATGGTTATCCAGCTACAGACTCTGTCAGCATATGAAGTGAGGCCACCCTGTATCATCATCATTTCAGATGCAAAATGGTCATATTTTCAAAAATGCTATTAAAGATAGATATATTAAATGTAGTATTTTGTAATAGCTCTTTTAAAAGACTTTTTAATTATGGTAATGGCGTGAGTAACTCAGTGTCTCACTGAAAAAGTGCTAGCTATGCCAATCTATCTGTTAATAGTGTTGTTTTATTTAATCTTTTATAACAAAAAATCCTTACGATGTTACTGTGCAATGCGGTTTCTGGCTCGATTTTCCTTGGGTTAAGAAATACAAAGGGTTATGAGGCATATAAATGATGAGGACAAGATCAGATGCCAACCACAAACCGTTGCAAGGTGGAAGACTGGCGGTGAGGAGAGGAGAGACTAGCTCTACAAACTCAAAAAATCCAAAAATATAACCTAAAAGTATTACCATAAGCTTTTTTTTAACTTTTATTAAATTCATTTCTTATCATGGAAGCACTTGGTGTTTCCAAATTACACTAGAAATGTTTTAATGGTGCATGTTTTTGTAAGAAGAGGAGGGTGCAACTTGATGGCTGTTGCCCAGTGGCAGTGCGATGACATATGTTTAAAGAAAAGTCATAATACAACAGTAAATACGTCGTCAAAATATTTGTTGCTGAGAATGCTGAAGCTACCCCATATTTTCTCTCTTCTTATTTTAGGGGCTCTAAGGTTTTCTGCTTTTTTAAATTGTTATCAGATGCAATGTTGAGTCGAGAGGAACTCTCCCAGTATTTTAAATTGATTCCTGGATTATGTACAGTGTTGCCATTGTTTTTATTGTGCCGCCTGCAACGGCAAATATACTCCACAGAATTGTGGATACATAGAGCCGTTGCACAAAGATCCCGGAGAGCCGAGTTTATAAACGAGGTGATGCCTCAAAATATTTTATGTTTTACGCCCGTCTAGTAATGGATTCAATAGTACCTAGAAACGGGAACATGTTGCAGTGGCAATAATACCTGCTATCACACCTAAGGCAGCATTATAAGCGGGCATTATGATAATGCCCGCTTATAATGCCCTAATGCGCTAATATGGAAATTTTATTGCTTATCCAATTTTATTTCTCTCTGCAATAAAGATCAGGTTTATACAAAAACATATGTATTAAAAATAAAATCAATAACTTACCAGTTCCTGAAAATATGCCATTAAAACGGTTTCGGTTATTTGGAAGAATTGCGTTCGCATCTTCCAAATACCAAATATGCCATACTCCCGATCATACTGTTGCCTTGATTTAACTGGCAAAAGATTTTCGGTCGCTTTATGGCCTTTTCTCTTATATTTTGTGAAATTTCTTCCATTTTGAGCAAATCGTTAAATAAAAATGCCAACTGACTAACTGATAGAAACATCAAAGTCAAACTTAACACCAGTCATTATCTACTTACGTAAACAGGTACAGGTGCAACTTATTTTTTATATTGCGAATAAATAATGTAATTAGTCATTGAAAAATCTTTTTTGGGTCAGGTCGAAATCTAGCCCTATTCGACCTTCAGGGCATTATAGTCCTAGTAACGCCCTTGATACATAAATAGCTATAATACACCTAAATGCAAAACCGAATATATTCATTTTTAACACGCTTTTATTAACTTGGGTTTTAACTATCTATCAATCTGGCTGGCTATGTAACGGAATCTTTGAGCCTAATTTAACCAACTTCCAGCTATTCGATTTCTTTGAAACTTTGCACACGTATTAAGGAAACATGACAATGCAATAATTTCAAAACAGTATCCCGTTATCTTTTTTGAATCGCCAGGAAAAATTCCATTATATTATAAAAACAACACCTAGGATGCCATCTGTTGGCAACATTTCAAACTTTGCTATTAAATGAAGAAGAAATTTTTAGTTTTTACACAATTTGGTTAGTTGCACCATTGGTGTTCAATTTTATGAACAATAAAAATTAATAAGTTCTTTCACAATTGGGTTAGTTGCACCATTGATGTTCAATTTTATGAACAATAACAGTTAATAAATGCCGTTAACACGCTTTTTTATTAACTTGGGTTGTAACTATCTGGCTATGTAACGAAATCTTTGAGCCTAATTTTAACCAACTTCCAGCTATTCGATTTCTTTGAAACTTTGCACACGTATTAAGGAAACATGACAATGCAATAATCTGCAAACAGTATCCCGTTATCTTTTTTGGATCGCCAGGAAAAAAATTCCATTATATTATAAAAACAGCACCTAGGTTGCCATCTGTTGGCAACATTTCAAACTTTGCTATTAAATGAAGAAGAAATTCTTTAGTGGGTTGCAATATATTGGCAACGGTCCAAACATTGCCTGGATTGCCATCTGTTGGCAAAATTTCAAACTTTGCTACTTAATGAAGAAGAAATTTTTTAGTGAGTTGCAATCTGTTGGAAAAATTTTAAAATTTGCCACTCTTGTTCATTAAAAATATTTTTCGCCATTTTGTCAAGAGTTGCAGAAACTAAAAAATGAAAAATAATTAATAGTTTAAAAAACTAAAAAACACGCTTTTATATGCAACCGAACTAAAAATTAGAAAATAATTTTTCATTAAAAAATATTGTCATTTCATAGTAAAAGCGTGGGGTGATAAATATATTAAATGTTATAATTATTATATTTGCAAATATCTATGATGGAAAAGTTATGAAAAATTAGTAAAATGCACCCCACGCTTTTACTATGAAATGACAATATTTTTTTTAATGAAAAATTATTTTCTAATTTTTAGTTCGGTTGCATATAAAAGCGTGTTTTTTTAGTTTTTTAAACTATTAATTATTCAAAATTTTGTGAAAAATAGTTGGCAGGTAATACATAGCAATTTCGCAGAGGTATCATACACCTTTAAAATGGAAAATTTCGTATAAAAATCTTGCATTAAATGTTCTAGAATTTAAAACAACCTATTTTATATTATATTTTTATAAATAATAATTAAAATATCTGGTAAAATTCTACACAATTTTATATGAAAATGCTAATAAACAATATTTATTAACAGGTCAAGGAACAAGTATTAACTGAAAACAAAAATAATAAAGAAACGAATATTAATAACAACAATGAACAAGACAAGTATTCCCAAACAGAAAATAATGAGGAATTCGAAGAGGATACTCCAACACCGATCGATGAAAAAATGCCTGCCGGTAAAGGACTTTAATTAGTTATAGATGGGTCCACATTTATTTCATTCTGAAAGCAATACCGCCAAGTATACAAAAAATGATAAAGTAAACAAACCTTTTCGAAGGCACATAGCGCTGACAAAGCCTGATTTCCTATTTTTTACATAAATAAAAAACCACTGCTAAAACACGTGTCACGTACTTAAAAACATCCTCTTATTTCGCCTCTGTCTTGCCATAAAACCGGTGGCACGTGGCGTAGCACTAGAATCTCGTCAGGTTGAATATTTTTGGCTGCAATAAATCATTGTTTACAAAAGGGTTTACTTATTTACTTTATCATTTTTTGTGTACTTTGCGGTATTACCTTCAAAATAAATTAAATGTGGACCCATCTATACACAGACCCACAAAAAAATAATTGGTGTATGCTGGGTGTCGGACCCACCTAGTCGGGCGTATTTTTTCCGCTGAACATGAATCTGAAGTCAAAACTGGAGGTCAAACTGCAAAAAACGAATTTTGGGGGAGGGGGCACTAGCATATGTTTTTTTATTGAAAGGGGGTTATGTGGCATCTCATTTTAAAGGCCATTTGATACCCTTTTTAACGCCACTGCCAAAACTATTTAAACTGCACTGTATAGTAACGTATGTCCTAAAAGTTTTGGCACACAATATTTATTGTTTTTTTAATGAAGAAATTTATTGTTATTTGGGGCACTTACGTCTCTTTCGATATTTAAGACCATTCCTCCTCAATTCCAACGATATCGTACTCTTAGAAGATCTGTATTGTCTAGCCAGTCTCCTCGTTGACATTCCAATCTGGTTTTTGCTCTTCTCACCAATCTCTCTGACCTCTGTGCGGTAAATGCACGTGGTCTTCCACTTTTGGGAGATTCAGACATGGTATTCCCTGCTCGCACTCCGCTATTGTTCTATAAATGGTTCTGCGTGAAATGTTTTCATTCTGGAATATTCGACAGATTTCAGCTTTGGGTATCCAACTAACTTGTAGATACTTTTTCTTATTTCTAATTTATACGACATCTTAAAGCGAAAACTTCAAAATAAATAAATCTCAACTGACAGTAAATAAAGTAAATAAACTTTTGTTTTCAAAGGCAACTTGATATTATTTTGTTTTTGTTAAAATTAAAGACAATGAGTTTTGTGCCAAAACTTTTAGGACATACGTTATTTAAGCCAAATTTCAAATGGTTGTAAGTCTGGAACGCTGATTTTTAAAAACAAAGTGGCGCTAAACAGAGAATCCAAGGGCCCTTATAATAAGGTGCTACATAACCCCCTTTCAATAAAAAAAAATTGCTAGTGCCCGAGTGTTCCGAGTTTTCATTTTTGATGTTGTCTTAGTGGTACGAGGGTAATTTAATAAAGCTTCAAAAACTAAAATATAGCGCTAAAAAAATTGATATTTTTCATGTATCCATTAAGTAAAAAAGCACTACCATTTTAAGACCTCTAATATTGTTATTCTTTTAGCTTATCTAAGTTTTAAAGAACCTGCTGAGACCAATAAATCTTACTGCAAGTTTAACTACGGTTTACCTTACGATCTGTTATATTTTGGTAAAAGTTCTAGTACTTCTCCAGAAGGGGAGATAAATCGCCATATAGAATATTATATAATGTGACAGAAGCCTATGATACACAGAATGTTGCTCAAGTGACATATGCCAGTCATATTACAGCTAATTTTGCTTATTACATTCCGGAATTATTGAGGTAAGGATTTAGCAAATAGTCATGGCATTCTAAAAATTAAATTTGATTTTTTCCCTCACTATTAAATGGACCAATCGGACACTACCATTTAAAATAAATTTTGTTTAGAAAAGTGATTAAATCACTTGTACTGTTTAATATCGAATAATTTTTTGTCATCCATACTAATTTTTTAATTATTTTATTAAAATTTAGTATTTGTGGGTGTTTGGGGGCGCTGATTACGAGATTTTTAATTCCGCAACGATTTGTTCTCAAGTTTTTTTGTTTTATCTTTGGACAATCCACAAAGGTTGAGAGCCTAAATACTAACGCACCGTGGGTGTCTTAAGCAGGGTAAGAGGAAGTTTGTTAACACAGGACTTAAAAACTTGAAGATTTGGTGGGGAAGGAAAGACCTCCCGCTGGCAGCAGGGTCGAATTTGGGACACATACAAAGTGTATAAATTGGAAGGAGAAAAATACTTTTTGGCTCGGAAAGAAATCCAAGCTTTTTGAAGCCCGCGGTGGCTATAGATACAATGTGTTTATGCCAGTTAAGGTTATTCTCAAATGTGATGCCCACAAGGTTAAATGTGTCCCCGCTCTGCAAAACCTGGCCACTCATAAGCAAAGGAATGAGTGTTTGATGATTTTCGCGACAAGGAACACGATTGTGTTTTGGATGCATTAAATTGAACGAGATTTTGGCGCCCCAATCAATATCAAATTGAGATCCTGTGAAAGAGATATCTGCATCGCCCTGCGTTTGCTTTCCAAGTCGGGTTGAGAGATTGGTTTGGGAACCTGAAAAGTGGAGTGAAGGGTACTATCGTCAGCATAACTATGAATGGGATTGGTTGTGGAAGAAGAAGGTCGTTGATGTGAAGAAGAAACAAAGTTGGTGCTAGTACTGAACCCTGGGGCACTCCAGCATTAATTTCGTGAAAGCTTGAAGAGTGGCCATCAACAATGACTGATATACGTCGATTAGAAAGATAACTGGAGAGCCAAGAGCAGAGTTTGGTTGGAAGACCGTATGAGGAAGTTTATTAAGAAGTGCGTCATGTCAGACTTGGTCGAAAGCTTTATATATTATTATATCAAGAGCAACGATCTGGGACTCACCTAGAAACTCAAGAGACTTGTTCCAGTTGTGTGAAACGAAGAAAAGAAGATCTGCTGTAGATCTCTTGTGACGAAATCCGTATTGCCTGTCATGTAAAATTTTATGTTTTTCCAAGTACCTAAGAATTTGCGAGTTAATGGATTTCTCCATTACTTTACAAAGCATTGAGAGGAGTGAAATGGGTCTATAGTTGGATGGAAGAGATTTAGATCCTTTTTTGGGAATAGGCTGGACACGTGCAGCTCTCCAGCTGTCTGGAAATATACCCCTGTCATAAGAAATTCGAAAGAGCCTGGTTAAAATAGGTGTAAGTTCAGGAGCACATTTTTTTAAAACGATTGCTGGTATTCCATCCAGCCCAGACGATTTCTTGGTGTTAAGAGAAGAAAGGATACGCTTAATGTGTTTTACCTTACCGCGACCGCGTAATTGGCTTGAATTTAGGTATTTTAGGAAATAATCTAGCTGTATAGCACAAGACGTACAAATTCCAATCGACTAAACTATCCAAATATATTTTACATAATTGCAGTTAGCAAATACTTTTACGTACAATTTTTTAACCTTGTTTATTTATTTATTATTAATTAAAAAAAATTGTTTGCTAATTTTTGGGAAACATAACTTTTTAGGTATTGGGATGGCTTGGTCACCATAACAGCATTTGTGCCAGATCTGGATACCGCTCTTTTCTTGGAACAAATTAATCAGTATTGTTATTGTGAGCCAGAGATGCATCGCGTATCGATTCATTTAGTTACTCACAAAACTGTTCCATTTTCGAAAAAGACATATATTTCGAAAGACCTTACAATTGTGTGCCTCAGGTATGTAAATATACAGGGTGTCCGGGAAAATGTGGGAAATCTCTCGCACACGTATGGAACAGATGAAAATAACACGACAAGTTCCTATAAAATTTTTCCGTTTAAGCCCCCTGTGGAAATATGATCCCCTAAAGGGGGCAGCTAGAAATCGATTTTTCGTGAATAACTCTTAAAGCGCTCTGTATAATTTGATAATATTTTAATACGATGCATACTAGTAAAGACCTCTTTAAATAGTGCCCTTGAAACTTATGTCGCTTCTTTAGTTTGCCAGGGACGGACTAGTTTTTGCACATTATTGATAATATTTTTTACGCCCTGTATGGTGAAGACACAAAAATATGGTTTTGGGTAGTTTAAACCTTTTGCTAAAAAAAGGTACTCTTGTTTGACATCGATAAAATGAGCCGTTTTCGAGTAAAAAATAATTTTAACAATAAGAGTTTATTTTTGTTTAATAATACAATATTTTATTTTCGATGTAATTTATAATTTTTGATTCAGTATTGAAGTCCTCTCGTAGCAGGTCAGGAACTCTTATTGTTAAAATAATTTTTACTCGAAAACGGCTCAATTTAGTGATATATAAGTGATATATTAGTGGTATATAAGACAAAAAAAAGAAAATCTAAAAATATGTATTTTTTCAGGATTCATCCAAAATATCCATTTATACCTTTTTGAAGATACCCTGATGTATCCGATAAATGTTCTAAGAAACGTTGCAAGGACCACGGCTCTGACGAAATATGTTCTTTTATCAGATATCGAGCTCATGCCTAGCAAAGGTAAAAAATAAATAATAGTTTAAAAAAACACGCTTTTATATGCAACCGAACTAAAAATTAAAAAGTAATTTTTCATTACAAAGAGTTTGTCACTTCAGAGTAAAAAGCGTGGGGTGCTTAATGTAATAAATGTTATAATTATTCTATTTGCAAATATCTATGAGGGAAAACTTATGAAAAGATAGTAAAATGCACCCCACGCTTTTTACTCTGAAGTGACAAACTCTTTGTAATGAAAATTATTTTCTAATTTTTAGTTCGGTTGCATATAAAAGCGTGTTTTTTAGTTTTTTAAACTATTATTTATTTTTCATTTTTTAGTTCGATATATCAATTAGTTTTTTAAAAATAAATGCTCAAGTTTATTCACTAAAAAATTTATTCGCCATTTTGTCAAGAGTAGTATTAGAATCTGTAAAGGAATTTATTTATCCTGGCGATCCTAATCAGGATAACGGGATACTGTTTGCAGATTATTGCATTGTCATGGGTCCTTGATACGTGTGCAAAGTTTCAAAGAAATTTAATCGCTGGAAATTGGTAAAAATTAGGCTCAAAGATTCCGTTACATAGATAGATAGATAGATAGATAGATAGTTACAACCCAAGCTAATAAAAGCGTGTTAAAAACCAGAAATATTGAGGCGAGTAAATACTTGCAGTACTGACTACTTACGATCGACGAGACATACAGTCAATTAAATGAAGGATCACATTCTGGCCAATGTTATTTAACTTCTGCAATAACAACTTATAAGAAGCGAGCAAGAAAAACATTTTTTGCTCGCCATTATTATGTAAAAAAACAAAAAAACATGCAATTTTTTAATTATTTTACTTTATGTTTTTGAAAATAAAACATATTTAATTTTGAATACAATAAGTTGAGTCTTCTGGAGAAGTAAATTCATATACAGGGTGTCCCAACTTCATTTATACACGAAATAGCTTCGCCGCTGTAGAAGACACAAAAATAAACTAAAAATACGAAATGTTTTTTTGGATACAATCCTTTTGATGACAGTACCAGTTAATATACAAAGTGTCTCAATAACAGAATTTTGATGGTCAATTAGGTTTTTTAATGGAACACCCCGTATATTTTAACAAATTTTGAGTTGTATTAAATTGTACATCAAAAATGTATTATAATTAGTTTTTGAGATATCAACAGTTTGCTGATTTACTTGTTAACGATCAAAAGTAAAGACAGAACAAAATATTTTGGTTTTAATTACCATTTTTAATTAATTGTGTCACTGTCAGAGTGACAAATAATATAATAACATGTAATTAATTACCTTCTGTTGTAAAAAGTACTAATAGGTAAGTCAGCTATTTAGTTTTTTTAATATATACAGGGGTGTTTATTAAACATGGGGCAAAAATTTAAGGTGTGATTTTTTTGTTATGTTATGAAAAAAGTTCCTATAAACATATTATGTCCGAGTTGCTTCCTTACTAGATAAGAAGCTTTGGCCGATTTGGATAAATTTTTGTAACATTTATTTTCCTACGACCACATGTGAAAATAGTAAATAGCACACTGTTTTCATGCATAGAAAATGCCTTATATCACACTAGTGTTGCAAAGTATAATATAAAGCTGTCATCGCTGTCATTATTATTTAAAATAAATTTGGAGTTATCAGGCTGTTAATGGGATTTACACTGAAAAAGCCATGCAATTTTTTTTAATGAGGACCTTTTTTAATTCTTAAATGATAAAAAGCGACTAGGTAGGTGATTTTTTATATAAAAATATTGTTAAACAGTATAATATATCGCAGTAAGGAAAAGTATATATCACCCTAGTGATGCAAAGTTTTCAATTGTTTTCTTATTTTTTCCGTGAAGACAAACAACTTTTATTGTTTTTTTAGTGAATAACTTGTGGTCGTAGGAAAATAGTGTACATTACTTGTGTGAAAATCACTTTCTTACACGCGTGAGTTTGTCGCACTCGGCTGACGCCTCGTGCAACAATATTCCCACTCGTGTGAAATAAGTCATTTTCCACCCTTGTAATGTAATATACTATTAAAGTAATAGGGCGCTTATTATGCAATAACCAGATTGTTTAAAATAGAACCAGTGGCGTTTCAGTGGGCATCCCGACTTATAATATTGAGAAAAAGAAGTACGCCAGTGACTTTTTTGACGTTTTTTATTTTTTTATAATTAAGCAATTATTATTACAACTTTTTAATAACTTGATTTTATTTTTGTATTAACCCTAGTTTTCAATAAAAAAAGTCACTTTAAGTCATTCTAAGAAGTAGCCCTAAACATCGAAAATACAATTTTCGATAAAGTACGCGACTGATGTTTTTTAAGGCAACTAATTGTTTTATTTTAATTTTTAATTTTTATTTCTTGTTGTCTATGGATACTTTTTGGAAGAAATTAAAGCAGCGTTAATATCGAAAACGAGGGTGGATACAAAAAACATACACGAGATTAAAAAGTTGTATTAATAATTGCTTAATTATAAAAAACAATAGTAACGTCAACAAAAGTCAGTGGAGTACTTTTTTTCTTAATAATATAAGTTGCGGTGCCCACTGAGACGCCACTGAACCCAATAATAACAATTTGGTTAAAGCTAAATAAGCGCCTTATTAGTTTAAATAAATATACCAAATTTTGTCCAAATCGGCCTAAGCATACAGGGTGTTCATTTGAAAACTTTCCACTCAAGTTATCTTCGAAACGAGACAGATTTGAGAAAATCGCCGAAATACGTTAAAATATTTATTGAGGGGGAACGTCTTTAACCCCTTAACCACCAGGGCCACCACACCAAAATTCTTAAATGAGAAGGCGGGTCGAGTAATAATTTTAAAGCTCCTGACGAGTACTTTATAACCCTAGAATATGAAGTCAATATCTTCACCTATTACAAAATGGCGGTACTTTAAAATTACCTAAATACCTGATTTGGATGGTCATATTTCCAAAACTAATAAAGTTAGATGTACTTAATATGGTATTTTCTTAAAGCTCATTTAAAGATCTTAAATAAAAAAATATGTACTTTTTCTTCTACCCTGTATATTACTACCAGTATCACCATTAAAAAGACCTTTAAAAGAGCTTTAAGAAAACACCACATTAGGTAAATCTAACTTTACTAGTTTCGGAAATATGACCATCCAAATCAGGTATTTAGGTTATTTTTAAAGTACCGCAATTTTGTAATAGGTGAAGATATTGACTTCATATTCTAGGGTTATAAAGTACTCGTCAGGAGCTTTAAAATGATGTATCACTCGACCCGCCTTCTCATTTAAGAAATTTGGAGGTGGTGGCCCTGGTGGTAGGGGCGCCGTCCACTTTTTGTAAAAAACGTTTCCCCTCAATAAATATCTAGACGTGTTTCGGCGATTTTCTCAAATCTGTCTCGTTTCGAAGATAACCTGAGTGGAAAGTTTTTAAATAAACACCCTGTATATAACATATTTACAAAAATATTTTTTTCTTAAATTTCAAAGCCCTTTATTTCAGTAAGAAAGCAACTTCGGACATATATTTATAGAAACTTTTTTTTATAAAACAACATAAGGAATCACACCTTGAAGTTTCGTACCGTTGTTAGAAAACACCCTGTATATTTACTTACCTAAAATAAATTGCTATCTATTAGTGATTCTTACAATGAAAGGTGTTAATTACTTTAAATAATTAGTTATTAGGTTTGTCATTGTGACGGTGACAAAATTATTTACAAATAATTAAAACTTCACTTTAAATCATTAATAAGTATATCAGAATACTGCTGATATTTCAAAAACCAGCAATAATTGACGTATAGTCATACATTTGTGATGTAGAATTAAATACCGAGTCATAATTTAATAAAATATACAGGGTGTTCCCTTAGAAACAAACCTAGCTGACAATGAAACTTATGTTTTAGAGACACCTTGTATATTAACCAAAACTGTTAATAAGAAGAGTGCATCCAAATAAACATTTTTTGTTTTAAGTTTATTTTTATATCTTTTATAGGAGCAAAAGTTGTTTCGTGTATAAATTGAGCTGGGCCACCCTGTATACTGTTCTGAAACGTAAAACATATTTTTAAAAAGTTAATATAAATTATATACAGGGTGTTCATTTAAAACTTTCCACTCAAGTTATGTTCGAAACGAGACAGATTTGAGAAAATCGCCGAAACACGCCAAGATATTTATTGAGGGGGAACGTTTTTACAAAAATTGGACGGCGCCCTTTAACCCCTTAACCACCAGGGCCTTCACTCCAAAATTCTTAAATAAGAAGGCGGGTCGAGTGATAGATCATTTTAAAGCTCCTGACGAGTACTTTATAACCCTAGAATATGAAGTCAATATCTTCACCTATTACAAAATGGCGGTACTTAAAAAATTACCTAAATACCTGATTTGCATGGTCATATTTCCGAAACTAATAAAGTTAGATGTACTTAATGTGGTATTTTCTTAAAGCTCATTTAAAGATCTTTTTAATGGTAAAATAATATACAGGGTTCTTAAATAAAAAAATATGTACTTTTTCTTCTACTCTGTATATTACTACCAGTATCACCATTAAAAAGACCTTTAAAAGAGCTTTAAGAAAACACCACATTAGGTACATCTAACTTTATTAGTTTCGGAAATATGGCCATCCCAATCAGGTATTTAGGTAATTTTTAAAGTACCGCCATTTTGTAATAGGTGAAGATATTGACTTCATATTCTAGGGTTATAAAGTACTCGTCAGGAGCTTTAAAATGATGTATCACTCGACCCGCCTTCTTATTTAAGAATTTTGGGGTGGTGGCCCTGGTGGTTAAGGGGTTAAAGGGGCGCCGTCCATTTTTTGTAAAAAACGTTCCCCTCAATAAATATCTTGGCGTGTTTCGGCGATTTTCTCAAATCCGTCGCGTTTCGAAGATAACTTGAGTGGAAAGTTTTTAAATGAACACCCTGTATGTATTTTAAAAATTTGAATTAACAAAAGAAATTTTGAGGTAAAATAAAAAGAAATTGTGGTACCGGGTGCACAAAAAATAATATTTTATGCCTTTTAGGTTTGGCAAGTGCTTTTTAAAAATGCTTAAAAACTACAAATCAAATAGTACTAAAGAAGTTTTTGTACTTCCAATTTTTGAAGTTGAAAATACTGAATCGCATCCACAAAATAAAGAAACACTTCTAAAGCTTCTTGATGATAAAAAAGCTGTGTATTTTCACGGCTTTATTTGTGGACATTGTCAAAAGTTTCCAGGCATTGAGACCTGGCTTTCAAATGGATTTTCCGATGAAGTTAAGGTAAAAATAATTTAAATAAAAAATAAGTTAGTTAATGAACCCTGTATCTATACAAGGTGTCCCAAAAGTATTCAATAGGCTAATTATGGAAAAAACGACTGTTTCAACAGTTTATATATTTATTCAATTTTTTTATTTAAGCCTCTGTTAACTGTAAAAAGACATAAGCCATACCACAGGTGGGAACCTATCTTTATTGGAACAAATATGGAACCTTTATACAGTGAAAAATTATCTTGGGAAGGATTCCAGGACAAAATGACTCAAGTAAGTGGACTGTGGAGGAATAGTGTGAGTGCTATTTAATCAATTTTGCTCTCTGTAGTAATAAAAAGTCTGTAAAAAAAGGTTAAAACAAGTCACCAAAAAAAAAATGCGGATTGTCTCTAAAAGGTGAGAAAATCATAAATTACTAAAGCTGAAATATGACGATCTAACTCAATTTACCTTAATCCAACGTGGATGATTTTGGAGATACAGGGTGTCAAAAATTTATTTTGGTTCAAGTTTTTTAAAAGTTTTATATTTGGTATCTTTTCACAATATTTGGCTAGAAGTAATTTTATTAAAAACTCCATATGGCGCCATTTTCAGTATCTTTTATAAATTAAAAACTAAATACCCTTTTTGAGCTACTCTGTATGTAACTCCTAGATAAATATTCCTATTCTTTAATATCTTTTACCTAAAGGTCTATACAGGATGGCTCATCGAAAACAGTACATCAAGGTTTGGGGCTCTTTTTAAAAAAATTAAACCCGTCAATTTTTGATTTTAGGGAGAAACATTTTTTTGCCATTTTCACACCCTAAACTGCAACCCTTAAGCAGGGGTGAGACACACCCCCGAAATCTTAAAGAAAAAGATGGGTCGAGTAATACCTTATCTTGAAGGTCTCTTGACCCTGATTACAACTGCCAAGTTTGAAGTCTCTACTATTATTTCCGTTAATATAACAGCTTGTTAAAATTTTGATTTTTATTTTTTTAATGTATAATATTAAAGTATCTGTAAGATCAAGGTACTTTAAACTAAGGGGATACGATAAGGGTTAAACGGTCTTCAGAATTAAATATTAATCGAGGGTGGGACTCATCCTTAAAGTTTAAGGGTGAATCATACCCTCGCCAGAAAGATTAATTAAATTGAGTAATTTTGAAGATCGTCTAACCCTTATTATCTCCTTTGAGTTAAAACAAGCTTGCTAATCAGGATCAAGAGACCTTCAAAATAAGGTATCATTCATCCCCTCTTTCTATTTGAAATTTTGGGGTGAGTCCCACCCCTGCTAGACGGTTGCAGTACAGGGGTGAAAGTGGAAAAAAATGTTTCCCTCTAAAATAAAAAATTGACGGGTCCAAGCGTTTTTATTTTGTTTTTAAAAAGGGCCCCAAACCTTGCTGGACTGTTTTCAATGGGCCACCCTGTACATGGTCTTATGCTAAACTTTTAGAGTGTAAATCGTAGTTAAGAAAAAATTAAATTAACCCATGTTTTTGAAAAGATAAGCTTTTTACTACTCTGTATCTTAAAAGTAAAGCCATTTAGGACATAGGTTTATTTTAACTTTTCTTATTAAAATCACCTTAGGATTCATACTCATACTTTAAAATATACGTATCTAACTATGAAACACCCTATATAGCTTAGGCCTAAGGGATATTTTCTTTGTTAGCTGCTTACAGCAGCTGTAAGCACTTTCATTTTTTTGACAAATCAATGACGTCAGTCTTACAGCAGCTCATAGCGGTTCTTAGCGGCGCGACGTCGGGAGATGTCTAACGACTGTCTAACAGGGTGAAAAACAAGGAGGGGGAAATATAGCCGAATTTGAGGTTAAAAGTCAAATAAAATTAACTAAATGATTACTAATAACAACAACAATAGTATGTGTGGGAAACCATGTAAAGGATTAATTTATAGTTAGAACCATAATTATTTCATTCTGAAAGCGATGCCGGCAAGTATACAAAAAATGATAAAGCAAATAAACCCTTTTGTAAACAATGATTTACTGCAGCAAAAAATATTCAACCCGACGACTACGCCACGCGTTACAGGTTTTATGGTACGCCAGAGACGAAATAAGAGGATGTTTTTTAAGTACGTAATACGTGTTTTCGCAATATCTTTCTTTATTTATCTAAAAATATGTAATCAGGCTCTGTCAGAGGCTATGTGCTTTCTGAAAAGGTTTGTTTACTTTATCATTTTTTGTGTACTTGGCGGCATCGCTTTCAGAATGAAATAAATATGGTCTTAACTATACCTGCCATTAAAGATATTGCGCATTTTTATTTTAAAATTGTAGTTGCCATTTTTAGGTTATATTATTATTATTTTTTTATGTCATTTGTCATTGGCGGTAAGCGCTTTTATTTTTTCAAATCACATTTATAATAACGTCAGCTGTTTACAGCTTTTTAGCAGCTGTAAGACAGAAGAATTAGGAAAATATTCCTCTTAGTTATACAGAAAGTGATGTTTTTAAAACCAGGATTTTAAAAACAGCTGTTAAAAACTTTTATCAAATATACCTTTTTTTATGTTGAGAAATAGGAATTTGTATCTAAAAGTAACATAAAAAGTAGCTTTGCGTTAATATCTGTTTGAAGTCGACGAGACATACAGTCAACATATTAAACGATCAAACGAGAAACTACTAATAATGTTATATTTTGTTTTTATAGTCGCTGGAAATGTGTCTCCTGGACTACAACTACACAATTCTGGACAACGCTTTTCTTTGTCATTGGCCGGGTATAAAAACAAAAGGTTTTGACGGAAGAATGGAGGACAAACTTTATTCTCGAAAACAAAGCAGTTTATAAAGAAGTATTACAAAGATTTCAAGAGAAGTATGTTGATATTCCTGAATGTATGGCCAACACCAGTGCGTTTGAGAAGGTGGAAAAAAAGAAGAATGCAGTTTCATTATAGTTATTATAAATTTAATTTATTGTTTTTTTTTATATTTTGTTCACAACTGTGATATAACCACAAATTATCAGAATATACAGATGCGAAAGTGCGGCAAATAACGCTTACTTGTTTCTATGACCTTGAGAAAGAATAAATGGAACATCTGCACCAATGTATGGATCGTAATATTTTTAATTTGTAAAAGGTTAAACCGCACCAAGGCGCTAAGGAGAGAAAGACTTTTATAGTAACTAATTATGCAGCTTGTTTTATGTGTGGAAAACGAAACAAAAGAATAATACACTAAATTGGGAATTTACAAACTAAAAATTTTACCCACTCTTTGAATGGTAAAATATTATTAGTAGATGTCACGTTTGGATCAACCTGCAATAACATATCTATACCTGCTGCACAAAACATTTTTAAAAATGATTAAACTAATGGGGGTTTAAAATGTTTAACAAATAGCCATTAAAAAAAACCTTGCCTAAAAACTGCTTATTAAATTTATTAATGGTATTCCGTTTTTTTAGCTTAATTGTGTATTAAAAGTTTTGTGTAACTAGGGATTGAAACAGAATAATTGAAAGCCGAGTAACACAAGTTTCTAAAGAAACCCCGACGCAATCTTTTAAAGCAATGCAGATATTGCCTTAGTAATACCCAAACCCAATTGATTTGTTTTTTTAATACTGAAAAAACATCTCATTTTTAAATTTGAAATATAGCCTTTTTAAATGGCAGTGCGGCTATAAATAAAAAAATATTTTCCTCTGTTTAGGTACATACTGATTAATATCAATAACTTTAGTAACATATCTTAGTAATTTGTAAAAGCTTTGTATTTATGTTAAATAGTCTTAAAATAATGGTGGTCCTTTGGGAATCCAAAAAGTGATCCGCTCCTAGTGATGGAGGAACAGAATAAATATACACATTTATATCCCATATTAAACGGTAAAAATTTTTAACAAGACACTATACTAACACTTTAATAATAAAAAACATAAAAGTTCACAAACAACTAAACACAATTAACTAACTTATGCTCACGTTCTATACCAACAAAAGTATGGGACTAACTGACACCTAGATGAGCATTAGGTCACGTACTAAATCGTGGGAGTATATCCACCACGCAGTGGGGAGGGACGATATTAGTGAAAGATTTCAACGAACACGCTTAGTTTCGCATCTGGGTATTCTGATAATTTGTGATATAACTATGTAGATACTGTATAAGCAATAGGTAAAGGTGTATCGGCCAGTAAAGCAACAACAAACAATGTACATAAGTAACCAAATCCAAAATGTTTACATGCCGGTATTCACTTTAGACTGTCTCTTTCCCTCACGTTGCCTATAAGTTATGTTATTATGCTAATCCAGTATAAATATGTATAAAGACTAAAAACCAGTTACAAAGATGCCACAAGCGTCATACAAATAAAGACGGCAATCAACTATCGCTGTCTAAACGCGTCGTTTACATCGTGTGTGAGCAACAAAAAGGGGAATAATTGAAAGCGAGACAGAAGTGATGACGCCGTGGCATCTTCTCTACTGGCGAGAACTATACTAATGTAAATAAATCTATATGGCAATAAAAATTGTTTACTACAAAGTGTTTGTTATTCACCTTTGTAAGAAAAAAACATTTTTTGTAACAAGTACATAAAGTTGTACTTTTTTTTAACGAATTTTAATCAATTTCATGAGTAAAATATACACTTTATGCATGTGTTGCATCCAATATTTTCTCTACGACCGTTCAGTTTTTGTAATTTTAATTTCGGAACCATAGAAACTAATTATTTTTAATAATTTTTGATAATT
Organism: Listronotus bonariensis; assembly: GCA_014170235.1. Taxonomy (NCBI): domain Eukaryota; kingdom Metazoa; phylum Arthropoda; class Insecta; order Coleoptera; family Curculionidae; genus Listronotus; species Listronotus bonariensis. Next base: position 22,112 of record JACEGR010009233.1, read on the forward strand.
TTAGTTAAATTTATCAGCAAACTGATAAATTGCAAATTTAGTGACCACACATGAACTAAGAGAAATGGGCAAATTCATGGTAACTTGATTTCTTGGATTAGATGATGTAGCGTTTACTGTAACAATGCATAAATTAGTGTTAAACTTACTTTTAGTAGACATTGAAACAAAAAATTAATTAAATGAAAAATAGCGTCTAACTGTTAAAAAATTACTTTCTCATTAAAAAATGTATGCATATTAAAATAAAGTACTTTCTATTAATAACAACAATTAAAATATTATAGATTTTGTGATGGTCGTAGAAAAAAAAACACTTTTTTAAAGCATAGTGGAACTTTTAACGAACGAAAAATAAAGTGTAGGTACACAACACCACCTTTTTTATATTGTGTATTTTTATACAAAGTGTCTTAAAAAGTTTTTACCAAAAGGTAAACTTTATAATTAGCTATGACCTCTAAAAAAAAGTGCCAATTGATAAAAAGACCTGCTTGGTGAAAAAATTCTATTTTACAACAATATGTGTATGTTGGATGTACAGGGTAGCTTCAGAAAGGTCTAATTTCTATTTTTTTTTATCTGTTTGACAGTCCACGAAGGCTTTAAGCCTAAGTACCAGAGTACCGTGGGTATCAGGTTATTAGATGATTAACCCCTTTTTTCACGCTGTTCCGTCAACGTTATCCAAGCACTGAAACATGCATTTTTTTTGCATTTCACAGCACCTTTTAGACAACGCGGTAGTGCCGCCACGGACGTTATTTTTTAAATAACTACCACCTGGGGTAGGCAGAATACTACACAGTGGTTTGCCAAGCCATCTGTGACGTGACGAGCGATTAAAAATGCCAATGTCCGGTTCCGAGATTTGAACCCGGATCGCTGCGGTGAGAAGCTGTTATGTTACCGCTGCACTACGCTCGCCATCAAAAATCTAATTTTAGCAATTAAGCTAAAATGTTTTTCTACGACTGTTTAGTTATGTAAGTATGCATTATTAATGTGAGTTAAACAGGTAATATGGATTATTACCTACATCCATTACTCATGCCTGTCATAAGATGCTTTGCATAAATACGATATCTTGTATGTTTTCAACAACCTCGTTTTTTAAATATGACTCTTCAGCCAAGGTCATTATATTTTTGTCACCTATGTTTATAAAAATAATTAATAGGTACGTAAAATCAAGTAATAATATATTAAATCACATTCGAAAAACATTTGCAGTGGGCTATAAGGTCGCGAATGCCATGTCTGACAAATATTCTGTTACAAATCGGGAACTTTAAATTTATTATTTGAATTACCATAGTCGTAGAAAAAGTATAGTATGCAACTTGCAAGGAATACTTATGTCTCTCTCGTATGATTTACAGAACTCGCCTGCATCTTGTGCTGCAATAGTATTTTACGTTATAAGTCCGGTAGGTGACTTATTACAGTACGAGATGTTTATAAACTGGAGAAAGTTGGAATATAAACGAGTACTGTAACAACACCTAACGAACGTGTATCGTATGATATGGTAACAGCCTTGTTCTCCATATCATAGGTAACTATGATTATTCTTCGCTTGTCACTGTCAAATTAATAAAAAAAATATTATATTAGTTGTATATGATAGATGCCATCATCCTAAACGCATTTTTTGCCAATAACTTATTAATGACGGATGCCATCACTTTATCTGCAACACGTGGCCTAATCACGGCCAATTGCCCACTTTCGCGTCTTTTGATACCTTTTTGCCAATGCCTTGCCATTAAAGAGTGTTGGCAATGCCAGTAAATTAAATGTACAACGTCGGCAAAAAATGTTATATGGGTTACGGTACCAGGTACCGTAATGTGCAATTTACCGGCCCCAAATTAATACGGGGTAAGTGGGTTTACTGGACAGTATGAAATAAAAGTCATAATCGTGGGCAATGAGCAATATTCCGTGCTTGTCCCATAATATACTATTTGTCTCTAATTTTTCTAAAAATTTGGAATTAGACGATTTGATAGTTATAAAATGAGAGCTGTAAAATTTGGACGTTTTGACGTCAAGGCATTTTTTGCACGCGACTGTTTATTTTGCCCTCTTATTTATGAATAATTTTAATCAAATAATAAACATTCCTAAAAATTTAAATATTTTTGGTAATTTTTCTTGATTACTTTTGAAATAATTTCTCTAACGTAACCATTTACAACTATTAGTTTTGGAAATATAGCCGCTTCTTTTATTAATTTAAAAACATGCCCTTTTTAAAAGCCACTCTGTATATCTAACATACCAATATTTTTGTGCTGCTTATTAGGCAGAACCTTTTATAAAAGAGGACTTAAGCTTATAACTAATAAGTTTCCCATTTGGTAAAACCGTCTAAAGAAATGCAGTACATTATAAAAAAAAACTAGAAAAAAACATTATATAAAGAAGCATTTCCTTAAAATAAAAAAAAATAATGAAAAATTGCCCATTTCGGAAAACAGCTGACATTTCCCTCCCCTTTATTGATTTCTCCCAAATCCCGCATATACAGCAACTTTACTTTCACATTTTCTCGCTAGGGCTCGCCAACGTGGGGAAATCTCAGCAGTATTAAAGAATGTACATAGCTACAATAAAGGCATTATTGCCAAAATTAAAATATTATTGTATTTTTAAGAGCTTTTAAAAATGTAACTATATATCAAACAAAGAAAAAGAAGCTGTGTAAATAACAAATAAGTGACGAAAAATGTAAATACACTAAAAACTGTGACATATAGTCGCTAAACCTAGGACAATAACATACATATGTGAAGGTAATAACAATAAAATAATTTAGCTTAGTATACCTACTGTTAAGGTTTAAGATAATTGTTATCTTTATGAAAGATTATTTAAGAAAATGTAGGTAGGAGAACTTGGTCTAAAGTAAAAAGTGAACTAGCAAATCATAATACAGGGTGTTACAAATTCCGGGGCACCCTTAGGACCTCGGCAACGATAAAAGTTACAGAGTTGGTCAAATTGGGAAAAAGTTGCTTATTTTTATGCTTAACAATATTTCGGGTAATTTTCTAGGAAACCTGCGGCAACTCCGATTTTAACGAAATTTGGTATACGGGGTTTTTGGGGCGCTGATCACGAATCTGAAAGAATTTTTGGCGGAAACGTTTCGTTCTCGAGATATTCATAATCAAAGTTCAAATTTGAACTAAGCTTATTTTCACTATATTCCCCTTCTTTTGCACACAATTCTTGATTTAAAGCTAAAGTGTCACAAAATATTTGATTTTCACCTTTAAAACCTCGTTTTTCTACGTTTTTACATTATTTTTGCATTAAATTGCGTGGCTTTTCTTTGATAATGCGGCAACCATACATACACATAGGACTTCATGGCACACTGGGATTGAAATGATTCAAAGTATAGCTATGCAATTTAATGCAAAAATAATGTAACGTAAAAACGGGGTATTTAAAGGTGAAAATCAAATATTGTGTGCAACTTTAGATTTAAATCAAAAATTGTGTGCAAAAAGAAGGGGGAATATTGTAAAAATAGGATTAGTTTAAATTTTAAGTCTGATGATGAATATCTCAAGAACGAAACGTTTCCGCCAAAAAATTCTTTCAGATTCGTGATCAGCGCCCGAAAAACCCCCGTATACCAAATTTTGTCAAAATCGGAATTACCATATTTTGTTTTAAACATTTAAAATTTTGCAGCCGTTTCGAAATTATCCGAAAAAAAAACGAAATGTTGCAAAACTTTTTTTTCTCGGTTTTTTAAAGAGATATTTAAAAAAAAAACGACACAATATTTATGCCACTTATTCTGTTTTATAAAATAATGTCATTACATTTAAGATTCAACGTTTCGTCTTTGAGTCACCATCATCAACTTTGCTTTTTTAAATGGGCGAAATATTTGGTTTCAAATTTAATAAACTCATATTGTCATCCTAAATTCAACGATATATCACACTTTACATTTATGCGACGTTTCGAATGGAAAAACCATCATTAATAATTTCGCCATATTATTTTATTGCGTATAAATAAATCTAGGAAAACTACATTATTCCTTGTAGCTTGTTAGTTAAATTATGAATAAATAAATAAATAAAAATAATTATATTGAGTAGTGATGAAAAAAAATGGATGCTTCAAATGAAAAAGTGTCCACGATCAGTTGCAATAAAATCTGAATTTTTAATGGCAAAATAGTAAATGGTGGCTTTTCGGTTCGAAACGTCGTATAAATGTAAAAGGTAATATATCGTTCAATTTACAATTAAAATACAAGTTTATTAACTGCAAAACCAAATATTCTGCCCTTTTAAAAAAACAACAAACAGCCCCGTATCTCTTACCGTTTCCAAAATCCTTATGGTGTTTCTCGAATTTGTGACACTCTGTAGGCAAAGGGTAACAAAGAGAACCAGATTTTTAAACTTGAAGTAGTTTTACAAAATTTTAACAAGATTGTTTTTTTTTGGGAAATCATGACAACTGACTTCAAAAATAAAGTTTTTATTATTTGTGTGACAGGCCACGAAGGCTTAGGCCTAAGTACCAAAGTACCGTGAGTGTCGGGTTATTAGATGTTTAACCAATTTTTTCCCCTGTCCCGTCAACGTTGTCCAAGCACTGAAACATGCAGTTTTGGCATTTCACAGGACCTTTTAGACAACGTGGTAGTGCCACCATGGACGTTATTTTTAAATAGCTAGTACTTAAATATGTCTCCCCGTTTAGGGATCTAATCCGGGCATTCTGGGTTATAGATCAAAGACTTTTGAGAAAAATGCTTTTTAAGTTTCCAGTTAGGGCACATTTATTATAAAAATTCTGAGACTATTTAAAAGTCTTATTTTCGCTGTTTTAGACTTACTTCCCCTAAAAGATAATTTTGACATATATTTATGGTAGGTGCGGATGGATTTGCTGTTTTAGTGGGACTTTATGTCAGTATAGAATTTTTTTGTAGAGTGACACCTAAAAACTACAATTTTTTTTTGACTTGTGGATATCATGAAATTAGGTAAAAATAACTTAACAATAAACCAAAATAATATTAAGTACGTATTAAAAAAACACTCTTTACAGACTATTTTATTTAAATTCTTTAAACCAATATTTTAATTTACGTATTTTAGGTATGATGTAGTATTTCTTTTAATGGAATACTCTTTAAAATATATTACCATTATAAATATCTTTAAAAAACTTTAAATATACCGATTTCATGTATCTATCTTTGGAAGTTCTGTTATAATGGTCGCATTTAATTAATTTATTTATTCTTAATAGGGCACATAGAAATAACAAAGAATTTTTTTTAAATTGTACAGTTTCTAGCAAAATTGGTACCAAAAAGGCTTTTTCAATATATATATATATATATATATATATATATATATATATATATATATATATATAAATTATTATTTTATTATCTTGTCTTACTTTAATAAAAATATGTATTATTTTTTTAATTAGGCATTTAAGCAATGTAGATGATAAAGACATTAGACTGGGCAAAAAATCGATTTTCATTTTGAATAATTTGTCGAAAATATTGTTTAGGGTTAAAAAATAAATCGTAAAGGTTTGGCTCTTAATATTCATATTCAGAGGTCTATCTTCGTAAAAAACGGGTTTTTAACAAATTTTTTATGTAAAACTCTCAAATTGTTGACTTAAAAGTTTTACCAAAGTAAATTCTTGAAGAAAATAATTAATTTTCCTACAAAGAAGCTTCCTTCGTAAATTGTCGTTAAATAATCCATCTCCATGTACTCGGGCTTTAAACATTAACTGCTTTTTTTTGTTTCTTAAGTTTGGATTTTTCATACCGCTACAAATATCAATATTTATTTATTTATACAATATACATTTTTTAAGGAAATTGGAGGCGCTACAAAAAGACCTCCCAATATTTTTGTTATTAAATTAATTCCTTTAAAAGTTATTCGGCGTTGAAATTACTTTTAGATTCAACTTCAAAGTTGAATAACTTTTAAAAGTGTGAATTTATTGAAAAAGCTTATTTGTAGGAAATTTAATTTTCTTTAAGAATGTGTGTTAGTAATATTTTTCAGAACAAGAATTTTCAATGGAAAATAAATGAAAATAAATCCCTACTGTCGTAATAACATCAGATAAAAGAGATCTTCCCTTTTGGCAGGTAAATGACACGAAAAGCAGGAATTCTTTCTAACTGTCGAAAAGAGAAGATTTTTTTCAACAATTTGCAAGTTTTGCATAAATAAAAGATTGTTGTCAAAAATCCGTAAGTTGCGAAGATAGACCTCTTAAAATTATTATTAAGGGCTGAAACTTTCACCATATATTTTTTTTCTACTCGCGTGCAAAAAGTTTATTTTTTCGCACGCATTTAAGCTCTGAAAGTGTAATTTTTCGCACTACTTTTTCCACAATGCTTTTCCGCAGTAGTGCGGAAAAGTACAAAAATTTTAAACCAAATTTTAGAGAGCC
>JACEGR010009234.1:0-28579 GCA_014170235.1 Listronotus bonariensis
TTGGTATCGATATTATAACAATGCGGTACGGCTTAGTTTGGCTTCTAGTTGGCCTTGACAATAAAATACGGCGTCATCGTTATAGCCAACTACACCGTACCTACCCGTACTTAAATGCATTGTTAGAATGCATAACTATTTAATCGTTATTATTTCGAAAACTATAAATTTTTGGAATAGACATCCTTATACAAACTTACCCCTATTTTTAATGCTTAGGGAAAAGGGTAATAAAAGATAGAGGTTTTCATAAAAAAATTACTTTTAAGGTTTTTGTCGTCATAATTTTTAACGATTATTTTTGAGTATTTATTAATTGTGAAAATATAAATACAGTCTACAAGGAACCTAACCCCATTTCTTATTAAAGGGCTTTTGATTAGAAAAAGTTTATGGTTATGTATTGGCTTCCAAACGTGATCTTTGACATAAAAAAGGGTCATAAAAGGTTGTACTTAGGTATAGAATATTTTATGTACATAAATTATGTTTAGAATTTTACGCAGAACCTAAGAAATAAATAATATATAGAGTGTTTCATTTAAAATAAGAAAGTTGACATGAACTGTCAAAATATTTTAGTTCTATTCCCCTACTGATTTTATATTATTACCAAATTATCAAACTTTTCCAAAGCGTTCGTTTTGAGAAATCGATTGCAGCAGTTCTCGGTGGGACACCCTGTTTTACGTATAGTATTTTGTAAAGCTCTTTAGAAGGTCATTTCAATCAAGTCTACAGGGTGTTTCACTTAAAAAATACAAATTAACCTTTTAATCCGAAATCTCGGTTGTCAATTAATTTTTCTGACCTTAAAAGTTATTAATAAATAAATCCCCGGGGTTTTCAAACTATACTCTGGGTTGATATAGTGTAATCAAAAAAATTATAAAACAAAAACACCGTCACATAAATACCGTCACAATTTTTTTCCCTTAAAATTATTATAAATGAAAAGTTTATAATATGTAGATAATGCCACAACAGGGTGTAACAGCTAACTTAAGGATATGCATTTACCGTCATGTATTTTTAAAAAAATCAAAAAGTAAATGTTTTTTTTTTTATTACGAATCTAATGGTATAGGGTTGGCTTTTAAAATCCTGGGCTAAGTTGGGTTTGGCGCGATTTAAAGTTTTAAGGCTCCATAAGAGGTTTAAGGCTTTTTAAAAATAATTATTTTTTAAATCCCCGTTTAGTTTAGAACAAATTTGATTGTTATTAAAAGTAAGAACTAAATACTAAATAAAATATTTTTTTCCAGCAAGTTATAAACCTAAGTAAAGATGATTTTCTTTTCGACTCACTAAAAAATATTTATTTAATCTTCAAAATATAATGTTTAAAACAGCTAGTCACCATTCTCCTATTAAAACTTTCCTTACTCCAGACGATTTCCATTTTGCAGTTGGTTGGTTCATTTTTTCCTCTTTTTCCGCAACGAATTTCGTATGCAGAATATTTAAAACCGTCTGTCAGCACATAGTCAGCCCTTTTCCAATTCTCTTGAAAATTTTTCTTCATTTTTCAATGTCTTTTCGTCGAATAATTGGTTTTGCTCAAGAGGGTGATTTCCCAATAATAAATTCATCTTTACTTTTATTATTTTTAAGAGTTTGCTTAAATTTTATTTAAAATTTTTGAATGCAAAATTCTGAATGCAGATACATGGTGTTTCAGAATAAATAGATGGTCCTTAAGGGTGTGAATTTTTGGATTATTTAAAAAAGAAAAATTGAAATAAACCTATCTCCTAAATGTCTGTATTTTGAGATAAAGGATGGTAAAGTTTAAAAAAATGATATATATATATATATATATATATATATATATATTATTAAGAAGAATTATCTGATGGTTGTTAAGTACATTAAGTACATATAAGTAATGTAATGTATTTTTCGTTGGCTATGATGGCGTTAAAAGACAGACCCTGAAGAACATATATTTTTAGCATATGATTGTGATTCAATGCCATCATATCCAACTAAGATACATTTTAACTTAACTTTTAATCTGCAGGTTATTAGCCAAATAAAAATATTAAATCGAAAACATCTCGAAAACTAAAACTTTTAGGAATAGTTAACTATGCAAACGTATCCTTGTTTTGATGCTAAATAAGACTAAAATAATAAATTTTGGATGATTCAATTCCCAAATTTGAATATTGGTAGTTTTTTTAATCGCTACTTAATTCTTAGTTTTTAAACAATCTGAATTATAATTATATTTTAAAACTTTATAAAAACTCGCGCCGCGGCGCCCTGGGTTTGCCACAACTGATAATCAGGGGCAGCACCAGGCACTTCTAACGACCAGGATATAAAGCACATACTTTATACATTGTACTTTACATGCACTTTCTTGGACAAAACTGTATAAATATTGCGAGTAAGGGCGCCCTGACAAAATACTAATAAACCTGGAAGTGCGCCGCACACTGAAATAGTTAGGAAATCCCTGATTTAAATTTATATTTTAGAGTAAAAAAATAAGTTTTTGCACAAAAAAGGACACACATTTTTATGTTAAAGCAGATCATTTTGCCGCCCCTGGAAACATGCCGCCTAAGGCGGCCGAATTACCGGCTCACCCCTCAGGCCGGCCCTGCCGACACCCGAAACATTTGACACTGACAGGCTGGGTTAAAGCGCCGCTTTCATATATGGCGGTATTCGTGTTAGACTCGTCAAAAGGAACACCACTTAAAAGGTTTTAAAAGTATTCTTATTATAAAGTTAACTTTATTACTGGCCCAGGGACTATTTAAATAAAAAGATGTTACAAGTTATGGTTGTAGTAGCGTTTGTTAATTTTTTTCGTTGTTGTTGAGTAAGCATGTTTTTCTTAAATAGAGGACCTTTAGTTTGCTTTTCAAAATATTATTACGTTTTTTTGTCATAAAAACGACGCTCAGATATACTTTCTACCTTCCATCACCCTTTCCTCCCCCCCACGGGAAAATAAAATTTTCCATGTCACTGGTTAGGGATCGCGATCTTTAAACGATCTGGGAAAATCCATAAAGAAATAAGGTGATAATTACAATGCTTGCTCATGCGTTGGAAGTAACCATTGGATAAAGTTTTTTTCTCTCATTTTAAGCACTATATTAATTTGTTATTCGCTAATATCTAAAAACAAGCAGCACTAATGTATTTATTTAAGTAGGAAATTCCTAAAAACATGTATTAAAACAGTATTAAACAGTAGATGTAAAAAATTACACCACGTACCAAGAACCACTTCTAAACACCGAACAGCGGTATCTAACTGGTATTGTTCACGAACTATAAAATTCAAAAACCGCAACACAATACCACAAAAGCAATTTTTAATTTTTTAAAATGGTAGTCAATGAATCATTACGAAAATTAATTTTACAATCGAGTGAAGCTGAATAGATTTTGTTGTGTCGGTTGTCGGTTTGAATAAAAATCATTTGGACAGGCCAAACGTAAAATTTAGTCAAGATGAATTTCTTCAAGTCATCCATGGACAAAAGATTGCTATTAAGGATGCAATGTTGCCGTAATTTAAAAATTATCCTAATATATTTAAAAACAAAAAAAATCTTCTTTTAAAATTGTCCTGTAGAGAAAATTTTATTGGCAAAAAACGTTTTATTTTTATAAAAAAGCTAAGATTATAAAAAACTAACCAGAGGTGACGTGACGTCATTATTTTTTATCCAAAATTAGTTGGTAGGTACCTAACCAACCAACATGGGGTACCGAACCAAAACCGCTTTTAAATCTAGCGATATGTACAAAAGGCAACCTACAAAACCTGTTGCTTGTTTGATGGTTGACGATAAAAAGGAAATAAAACATTAAAAAAGTAGTGATAAGATGTCTCAGTTACCATAGGATCATTTAAAAAAAAATCATGTAAATCGTTACAGTAAAAGTCTGTAACGAAGTGTCTGAAAATTATGGCTTTATGTTTTAAATATATGTATGTATATAAAGATTTTAAATGTCTAAAATAAAGTTTAAATACCATACCACCCCCGCCCACTCTGAAAAACTTGTGCAAAATTCTTTAAAAGATTATTGACTATCTGGCAACATACATCAACATCTGTTTGATTTTCTTAGCAGTGGTTGTAAGAGTAAATATTCTGACAAGACCATTCAATCTATTTAAATAAATATCACGGACAGAAAGAACCTCTTTGAGAATTATAAAAAGTGTGGGCATTGACTAATTTAATAATGTTTTTAAAAATTTAGTTTAGTTTTATTAAATCACTTTTTATTGAAAGTCAGACAAGGTAATTTATCAGATATAGAAAATATAAAAGAAAAGTAATTTTTCCACAGATTGCATTTTAGATACGCCTTCTACACCAAATTCTGACCACACACCTAGATCTTATCAAATTACCCATTAATTCCTTAATGTCTGGTATCGACTAGGTGGTACCAGTAAAACCTAATGTACCGGAAATAACGAATTTACCACATCGATAAATCATAATAACCTAATTTAAGTTTTAAAAAAGAAAAAAATATATTTTTTAATGATTATACCCATCAAGCACGAACGAAATTTACAGGGTGCTTCACATATTATCCGACAAACTTTAGGGTCTAATTCTACAATACAAAATATAAAAAATACTTCATATGAACATTATATGTCCTAAATATCTTAGTTTTTGAACTACAGGGTGTTAATTTTTTTTTAAATAACGTTTTTTTTATAATAACTAACGAGATATTTTTAAAAAATTGAGTGTGGCCTTGCACCAAAAGACATTTTTGCCATACAAAAAAAAACATTTTTACCAGTGTCGTCCATGAGAGGTTTAAGTTAAATATTTTTTAATTTTTAAAATGGTACAGCACTGCATTTTCCTAAAATATTTTTATTTTTTAAAATTTGCATTGGGCTTAAAACAAATTTAATCTTTTACCTTTTTTTTAATTTGATGCACGGTTTATGCGTAAATAAATAAAAACCATTTTTCGGCATGGACATTTCGTATCAAAAATATTAAATTCTACAGTAAAAAATCATCTTTGCTATTTATTCTTTAATTACTTAGGTAGGGATTTGACCATGCCGAGAAATAGTTTTTATTTATTGACGCAAAAACCATGCATTAAATAAAAACAGTCAAGAAATCAAATTTGTTTCAAACCTAATGGGAATTTTAAAAACTATTTTTATTTCGAAAAACGCAGTGGCGTACCATTTTTTATTGCGAAATATTTAACTTAAACCTCTTAAGGGCGACATAGGCTATTTTTTATGCCAAAAATGTATTTTAGTGCATAGAAGGCGTTCCCCAAAATTTTTTAAAATATCTAAATTGGTATAAAGTTTTTTTTTTTTAACATTTTAAACACCTTGTAGTTCAACAACTAAGACAGGACATATGTTTATATGAAGTTTTTTTATATTTTTATCGTAGACTTAGCCCTTAAACTTTGTCGGATAAGTTTTAAAACACCCTGTATTTTATTCACTATATAGTCTGGACCCGAAACTATTTTCTTTTCTTATAATTTTTAAATACATTTTGCAGTACAAACGTTCCTAAGCTAATATATTTTTTAATACAGAATTATTGCACAGTGAAATAAGGCCAGGCACTACTAATACCGGCCTTATTTGGGCATTTAAGCTTGCGCAAATGCATGGGAGGCATGGCAGTATCCTTATTAAGGACTCCCTTAATAAGGATACTGCCAGGCTTTATTTATGTCATAAAATCAAGCAGGTTTCTTGCAAATACTTTTTCTGCGAAACAACAAATTACAAAAAACAATATAGCTAGCACAGACAAAAGCGATATACTCAAAATTCTTAAAAACTAAACTGTCTAAAAGTGTTTAAGGTCACTACCGGCGAACACTAATTTCCTAATACCATTACATCCTACCTACCCAAGAGCTAACACCGCTCTTAACCCTACCTCGGTTGTTTTTTCTTCCTCTAAGCCTGAAAAGGCAAACAGGAAGCGCCTTAATTGTATATATTTATTGTTGTAAATATATATTATGTAACATAGTAGATTTCAGGATGTATTGTAATTTTAAATTTATGAATAAAGGCATTTTGTAAGTAAGTAAGTAGGCTTTATTTATGTCAGTTTTAGGTCGTGCCTTATTTTAACTTCGAAACTGTTCGTGTAAATCGAACGGCCGCCGAGCACAAAATCGAAAAGTTTTTACAAGTAAAAATACTTAAAACCTTGCTTTTTCAAATGTATTTTTTTAATTGTGTAAACAAAACCCTACAACACAAAACAATAAAGAAAAACAACTAATTTTCCACCTTTTTTTAGGTTAATGGTACTATCAACATGATTTGCAATAATTCCAAATTATGGCACTTGACAATGAAAATAAGGCCAGTATTAAATAATTCCCGAGCTTAATAAGGCAACCTGTAATATTTCTCTATTATTTCAATAATCCAAATATGCTGAATACACACAGAGATCCTATTATGGTTCAAACAAGTTCCAACATTTGTTGTGCACCTACAATGCTCAATAAACCGGAACCGTCGACTTTAATACATAATAACATACTTGTAATTTACGCACCCAAATTTTTTTCTCGTCTAAGCATTAATACAGTCAGTCAAAAAGTCTCCACACACTTGTCTTTTTAAAAAATGTGTTCATGTGTGCTTCTTAATGTATGATTATTATCAAAATGTTATAAGTAAATTATTTGCAGTCCCTTTGGGAGTTATAAAAACAAAACTGAAGTCTTTTATATCACTTTATTTAAACAATGAAGAATTAAATAGTATTATTAACAAATAATAACGTCAAAGAAGTCTCCATACAGTAATATTTTTTATTATAAAATTGTTTATAATTTCAGGTCTAATACTTTGTACAGTTACCATTTACTTCAATGATTGTAGCTAATCCTTTTTGGGAGTCCTAATACAAGCTTTCTTGTAACTTCAGGCGGAATTTTCTCCTACTCTTGTTTTATTTTGTTTTTATCTTCCTTATTTCTAACTTGGTGTTTTCTCACGCGACGCTTAAATTCCTTCTACGAAGTTCTATTGGGGTAACGTCCGCTGATTGGGGTGATGTGTGAAATTGCTGGCGGACATTGTGGCTCTTCCATTCACTTACAAGCTTTGCATTGTAGGTACTTGGGATCGTTATCTTGTTGGAATAAATCACCACCCTCAAGATCAAGCTTTTAACACTTGGGTTTCGATTATTTCTTATAATATTTACAGTAGGCATGTTGGTCCATAATACCATCAATAAGAGACCAAATTGCCTGTCCATTCGTCGACGTATACACCTCCAGTAAGTTATTGCCTCCTCTGTACTTCACTGTTAGACAAACAATTCTTAAGGCTGTATTTTTTTCTCCAGATTTTATCCCGCCATCTGATCCAAAAATGTTGTCCTAATCACTAAATATAACCTTTTTTGGATCAGATGGCGGGATAAAGTCTGGAGGAAAAAATACAGCCTCTAAAATTGAAAATTTTTGTTTAACAGTTGAAGCACAGAAGGTAATGTCTTACTATGGGGGTTTATGTTAGCCAATGGGACAGGCAATTTGACATTAATGTTGGTATTATCGACCAAGGTGCTCTATCTAAATATTATAAGAATAATATAGCCCTAAGTGTTAGAAGCTGGTCGTGAGAGTCGTTATTTATTCCAACAAGATAACGATCCAAGCACACTGAAAGCTTGTAAGTGAATGGAAGAGCCTCAATATCTTGGTCGTTATTTATTCCAAGAAGATAACGATCCCAGAACGCACTGCAAGGCTTGTACGTGAATGGATGAGCCACAATGTCCGCCAGCAACTTCACACACCACCCCAATAACCAGACGTTAACCCAATAAGAACACCTGTGGAAGGAATTAAAGCGTCGCGTGATAACACAAAGTTAGAAATAGGGAAGATCTTAAAATCAAAATAAGACAAGAGTTAGAGAAATTCCGCCAAAGCTACAAGAAAGCTGTATTAAGTCTCCCAAAGATTTATGCAATTATGTAAGTAAATGGCAACTGTACAAAGTATTAGACCTGAAGTATTAAACAATTTTATAATAAAAAATACTACTGTATGGAGACTTTTTGACGTTATTTTGTTAATAATGCTATTCAATTCTTCATTGTTCAACTAAAGTGTTCTTAACGACTTCACTTTTATTTTTATAACTCCTAAAGACTACCGATATTTACTTTTAATATTTTTGAATATTAACATAAATTAGGAAGCATTCAACATTCACACACATAAAAACATTCTTTAAAAGTACTAGTGTATGGAGACTTTTGACTGAACTGTAATTTACAGATGAAAACATAAGGTGGTCTCTTAAATATATATAAAAAAACACCATAAATGAATAAAACACCAAACTTTAAGCTACCGTGTGGGTTAGTAATGACATAATGACTGTAATTTTGTACTTATTTTTAATCTTAAAATACTTTTACGACAAATTGCTTATAGACTATTATTAAACAATTTAGATGGTTTTTGATGATTTCTTTTACTATCCCATTGAGGTTTTAAAAATGACTAGCTAAAATCTTGTGATTGTTAAAGAAGGTAAATAATTATTCTGGTTCGTAAAAGAAACGATAAAATTGGTTGTAGTTTACTGATTAAATTTTTTCAAATTAGAAAACAGTCAGAAGTCAGAAAGAAAGATAAATCTAAAGAAATTGGTGGCTGTGGTAACAATTCTGTTTTTAATTTACTGACTTTACAAATAATTTCTTAAATTGCAAATTTCTAAGCCCAGATAAAAAAATCAAACGGAATCGTGGTCAGGTAGCAAAGAATAAAAATGGTAATCGCACATCACAATGTAAATCACAGACCACAATCAAGGCCGTATTAACTATTTGAGGCGCCCTAGGCTAGAACTCCCAGAGCACCTATTTTGGACCAAAGAAAATTTTCGAAGAGCAAAAAAAAGGTCATTCCCTTCTTTTACGCCTATTTGCGTATTTCATTCCAAAGCATCTTATTCACAGAGAAATTAGTCACCAAAAATCCCCACTCAACCTTAACTTCTTTAAAAACTCCCCTGTCTGGCGCCTATTTTTTCATCCAGTCAGCCTAATGGATAATACGGCTGGCCACAATATATATATATATATATATATATATATATATATATATATATATATATATATATATATATATATATATATATATATATATATATATATATATGACAGTTTTATCAGAGTAGCGGTCTTTACTTAGCATATTTATTACTAAGCGATGCATCGATTATTTTAAACTAAAATATTTCGAAAGCGGTTGCTCCTAGCGTCATCTAATAAGAGTACCTTTTACGTAAAAATGACTAAGGAATCCATTTCTTTTAACAAAAATGTAAATACAGGGTTGTACAAAAAGTCATGAGCCTTTGAAAGTGAGAATATACATGTGGCTAGCGCCCTCTACAAGTAAGAGCTAAATTAAGAATAAATTCAAATTTCTCATGTCAAAAAACCCCAGGTACCAATTTTCGTTTCGAAATCGGCATTATTTAGGAAATTATGCAGAAAAAACATAAATAAAAATAAAACTTTGACACCCTGTATCTTGAAAGCAGAAGCATCTTAGACCACACGTTCATTAGGAACTTTTTACCTTAAAAATACTTGAAAAATCACTCTCTGAAATATCGGACACTTATTAAATAACACCCTGTATATATATACATATATAAGGAAGGGTAAAGGGTGACTAGTTAAAGAAAAAATCTGAAACCCAGAGGAGTGGAGGTGCAGTCAATTGACAACACAGTTGACTGCACCTTCACTACTCCTCCTTCTTTTGACTGTCTTTAAAGGGAGTAGAATATTTTATATATATATATAAATTTTCTAAAAGGTACTTTAAGCGATATTCCCAAGACTGGAATGGTATTGTAGCAAAATTCACCACGGATTTGCATATTTTTAACAAAAAAAAATATATATATAAAAATAAACCTTTTTATAATTAGGTATTCTACGACGCTATAAATGTCACGAAAATTTGCACACCCTGATACTTTTAGCAGAATTTATGGCTTGTCCTAAAAATGGAAAATTAAATTTTAAGGAGAAATGGGGGAGGGGTTTACTCTGAAAATGGCCAAAACTTTTCATGTGTGCTATTTTTTAGGCGACTTCAAAAGAGGTATGTTACGCGACTACACCGGCGTTTGTGGACCGATTTAAAAAAATTCTTTTCCTATTTGAAGTAGTGCACTTTAGCGGTAGTCCAATAAAAAAACCAAGTCAGGATCGCAAGAGAGAAGGTACTAGAATTATTTTTTTCTCTCTGCCGTTCATCAAAGCTGCCTCTAGCTAGATATGCTTGAATCTCAAATCTAATAAATAAAAAAAAGAAGAGATTAGGGGCGCATTCAGAATCGACCACCTTGGGGTAAAATTTACCCTTTTCACAAATAAAAAGAAGAACTAGTAGTATTTTTTTAGTGTATGTTTCAGGTGGCGGCAAGGGAGGCTTAGCCTCCCTTTAAATTTAACTATAAATGCGGCAATACATAATTTTTGTTACCATTTATGCAAAGATTACGTATTTTTCTTTGAATAGGTGCGGAACCCCAAAAAAAAATACCTGCTTTTTCTGTGTGTATACAGTCTTCATTACTTTAGCCTCCCCTGTTCCGAATTATTAAGACTCATCAAAAGTTACAAAAAAGAAGTCTGGTAATAACATCTATGTGCTAAAATACTCAATGTTAATAACTAAATAAACAAAATATTTAATACCATATGTTATTACCCACTTCTATTTTTTATTATTTTTACTTTTTAGTGGGTTTTATTTTTTTTCATGTTTATTTTCATTGTTATTATTTTGTTGTTTTTTGGGAGTATGCGCCACTTACGATGGTTGTAGTTCAGAGGAGGATGCATTTTAGGACACATGAAAAAAGTTATGTTGTGACTTTAAAACTTCGTCCTTAATATATTTGTAGTGAATTTTTAAACACCCTGTATAACATAAAAAAATGTGCGCTTTAAGAAACTTTTAAGTTTCAGAGAAATTACAAGTGAAAACTTTTTCATTTTCAATGCATTTCCAATTCAACATCTTTCTTTCCCTTCGGTTTTTTCTTTTATTCAGTACGTGTCAAGCATTCGAATTCGACGTCCGGCGTCTCGGGCGTCGTTTCCATAACGACGCCATTTATTCCATTCCGATTTCAGTTTTATTTCGATTTTATCTATAATCTAAGAGAATATTTGGCACTGAGGGATTTATAAAAATCCCGGGGTTGTTTTAGAAAAGTGACCATCAGAAATAAGATTTTTATTGCACGGTTTGGAAAAGAGGGTTTAGTTTTATTGGCGTTTAAGGCATATGTTTTGATTTTTATTTTTCTTTGTATAGGGAAAGAACAATATATTAATTTTAAATCTGGTATTCAGGCTCAGGCACAATCGAGAATATCAATTGGGAGTTTGAAGAGCGTAACCGATACAAGTTCGGTGAACCAAAAATCCTTAAATTTTGAAATCGGTATTTTGAGAAAACTGGTCGCAAGATCTAAAACTAAAAAATACAACATTTTATTTCAACAGGGCATGTAAAATACCTTAATTATTAAAAATAGAACTAAATTTTAGTAAATGGTTTATAAAATTAAATTTTATGACACATTTAAAGTTAAAGCATTAAGAAAAAAAGTATTTACAATTACAAATACTCGACTCTATGAAGCAAATTTTTATAAAAATATGTTTTAATTTTCTTTTTAATTTTGCTTTTTCTTGTCAAGTAATTATGGTTTAACGCTGTACGTAGAACAATAACAAAAGATTTTTTACTTTAAAATACGCCTGTAGGAACAATGGAACAATAATTTTCAGTTTTGCAAACATATCCTTAGGAAATCACAATTTCAAACATTGGCGTAGCTGGGCCAGCGAAGGTCCTGGCGCGAAAAAACCCTTACCTCTTCTAAACTACATTCATTCATAGATTTTGTTTCTCTTGTACTTCGTCACAACATTTATTTTTACTACTCTATGTTAAACTAATACTAAATCATACCAAATTACAGTCCCGTGCCCCCCATAGTAGCTACGCCACTGCACTTTGTAAAACAAAGTATTCAACCCAGAGATGTGAGATAGGGATTTCATTGTATTTTTGTCTCTAAACATCCGTGGTCAGTTTAGCTTCATTATTCTTTAATCTTTAAAAATTTCTGAAGAAAACCATCAAAATTGCCTCATGGCTCAATCTCAGAGCAAGAATTCCTATTTAGGAGGCAAAAATAAATCGAAAACACATCTTTGGGCCAAGACTTTATTTTTATGTTTGAAGTGCGGCTTTAACCTTAAACTTTGACATAAAATACAATTCTCTACAACATTTACCCATAAAATGTTGTTATATTCTAAAAAAAGTACCCATTGGTATTTTTCATATTTTGACTTATTACTCGCCCTGTATAACCCCAATCGGCGTATATTTATTTCTTAGTTTTAAACCATGCGATTAGTTTTCCCAAATTGCTAATTTATTATTCAAACATTTTTGGTCCTTTTGTCCGCTTGTAACACCTATCCTGGGACTTACTGTATAATATAAAATATAGCAACTTTTAAGGCCTTACGTTTCATCTTTAAGAAATCATTATCAATTTTGCGTTTTCATAGAAAACAATGCAATGATTTGATAGATTTTACAAGGGTGAAGGGGGGGAATTCAGTGGTGTATCACAATCCATCATTTGAAAAAGCCATTAACTTGAAAACGAATGAACGTTACCAGAAAAGCTCATACCTCCACACATAATATTATAACTATTTTTTTTAGTTTTGAACAATCCACAAAGGCTGAAAGCCTAAATATTAACGTACAGTGGGTGTCTTAAGCAAGGTAAGAGGAAGTTTGTTAACACGGGACTTAAAAACTTGAAGATTTGGGGGAGAAAGAAGAGCTCCGCTGGCAGTGGGTTCCACAGTCTAGAAACTTTAGTTCGGGGTCTGTCCAATTGGACCGTATAGGGATGCATACGTGCGGCACCACGACTTTCTCTGTTGGAAGCTGCAAGAGCAGTGCCGTATTAACCATTAGGCTGACTAGGCTACAGCCTAGGGCGCCATGAAAAATAGGCGCCAGACATGGGAGGAATAGGCGCTAGACAGGGGAGTTTTTAGGAAAGTTTAGGTTGGGTGGGGATTTTGGTGACTAATTTCTCTGTGAATAAGGTGCTTTGGAATGAAATAGGCGCGACCCTTTTTTTTGGTCATCAAATTTTATTTCGGGTGGAGAAGTAAGGCGCCTGGCACTCACAATAGACGCTAGGGAGGAAAAGACCTTTTTTTGCTCTTCTTCACATTTTTTGGTGGATTATAGGCGCTCTGGGAATTCTAGCCTAGGGCGCCTCAAACAGTTAATACGGCCCTATGCAAGAGAGGGACTATACTGGATAAGAAGCCGTAAAAGTATCTATAGAAGAGCAGAAGCCGTAAAAGTATCTATAGAAGAGCGATAGATCTCCCACAGCTCGACGATGAGCAAGAGAAGGAAGTCTTTGAGTAAGTAAAGGATCATTAATAAGACGAACAGCCCTTCTTTGAATGGCATCAAGAATGCTGAGGGTGGCTCGACAGAGAAATACAAGCTTTTTGAAGCCGCGGTGGCTATAGATACAATGTGTTTATGCCAGTTAAGGTTATTCTTAAATGTGACGCCCACAAGGTTGAACGTGCCCTCGATCTGCAAAACATGGCCACTTATAAGCAAAGTGTAAGTGTTTGATGATTTTTTTCGCGACAAGGAACATGATTGTGTTTTGGATGCATTAAATTAAACGAGATTTTTGGCGCCCTAATCCAATATCAAATTAAGATCCTGTAAAAGAGATATTTGCATCGCCCTCCGTTTGCCTTCCAAGTCGGGTTGAGAGATTGGTTTGAGAACCTGAAAAGTGGAGTGAAGGGTACTATCGTCAGCATAACTATGAATGGGAATGGACTATTTAGTAATAAATTAATAAAACATTTAGCATTCCAAATCATAATCTAAAGTAACAGTTTTTCTTATCTCCTGAAAACTTTTTGATTATGAAGATACGAGGTTTGCAAATTAGGGTAACGATATGAATAACGGTTTTTCTTCAGCATCTACTAATCTTTAGTAAATTTAGGCAAATCATCAAAATTGCGGATTTTTTCGGTTTTTGTCGCTAAAAAATAAATATAAATATTGAATACTTATGTCAAAGACGGTAAAATATATTTTTTTATATTTATTGCTGGTTTCAATTTCAGCCAATAAATTAATTTTTGGTCGGAAAATTTGAGTTTTCGCAACAGTTTCTAATCTTTGGTATCATGATTAAATCAGGTGATATATGACATAGGAGGAATAGGTTGGCATTGCGCATTGCATTGTTAAAATTATAACCCATTTATACTTGCGTTAAAAGTGTTTTTATTTATTCTTCGTGTCAGTTTAGTTGCAGCAACGCAATTGGTTAAAAACAGTGCAAACTACAACTTACCCTTATGCGGTTGGTTGTGTATACATGATCTAGTCTTACTGAGCTCTTACCTGAAATTGAAAAAACATTTATATAGATAGTATAATAAACATTTAGAATTTTATGAAATATCTAAAATAGCAGAAATATATTGTGCATTTTTTTATGCCTACCTCCTTTATTTTTGAACACATCCATTTAAAATTAAAACTTCAGAGTAAAACACATTATTAAAAATTGAAAAAAAATAAATGGAAAGAGGTTTTGTGGAACATTATTTTAAAGCTCCTGACAAGTACTTTATGACTCTAAAATAAAAAGTCAATACCTTTACCTACTATAAAATGGCGTTACTTTAATAATAACATAAATACCCGATTTGGATGGCCATATTTCCGAAACTAATAAAATTAGGATAATAAATATTGTATTTTCCTAAAGCTCCTTTAAAGATCTTTTAATAGTAGTATAAGTGATAATATACCGAGTAGAACAAAAAGTATATTGTTTTTAGTTTAGAAGAAACACCCTGTATATTATATCTTTATTAAAAATATCTTTAAAAGAGATTTAAGAATATACCATATTTCATATGTCTCCTATAGTTTCGGAAATGTAGTCATCCTTATCAGTTATTCAGGTAGGTAATTATTTAAGTACCACAATTTTACTAGATATTGACTTTATATGACAGGGTTATAAAGTACTCGTCAGGAGTTTTAATATAATGTGCTAGAAGACCTTTCTTTTTATTTCATTTTTACCAAGATAACGCCCAGCAGCTATCTTGAAATTTTCATAAGTCAATTTTATTTTATAAAGTTTAATTTTTTTAAATTGATCTGTTAAAAAAATAAAGGGTGCGGGTCATTAAAGAAATGGACTGTATATGTTTTTACTTAAAAAACTAAAGTGGTATTTTGGAAACTGTATAGTTGGAATAGGTATCAAAAATGCAAAGTTTAACAAAAATCACATGTCGCACGCAGTCTATTTTAAGCAATCTCATTAAAAAAAAATTATATGAGTATCTTTTTTTAAAAACTAAGATTAAATATTGTTGTATATACTAATACGAGTAGCCACAATAATCTGTTTAACGTCTCGTTATATCAGTTTAATTAAATAAAAATGTGGATAAATCTGGCCTTAAGCAGCAAAAGCGATAAATCTTTCATTTGGGAAAGTGGCAAGACGCGTAAATTTAAATGAAATGGTGCTCGTAAACTCGAAGATTTAAAGATTGGCCCCGATTGGATCGAGCCGAAGAGTCGATTGATGGCGAAATTTCACGAATATGAGACGAGTTTTATGAATACTCAGCGGCGGTCATATGGGAAAAAAAAGGACAACAAAAATATATAATAAAATCAGTGGCGCCTCGTGATTATAAGGGGGCTAAATTACGTGAGGTGTTTTTCCATATTTTGGACCCCCTCCCCCTTGGTGAGATTAGGTGAGATTTTCTCTAACCCCTTCCCCCTATTTAATCTCACGTTAGATTTATGATGGGAATACAAAACTCTGACGTTCTCGAAACAAAATTAATTTTGTCCTCAAAAAATGTTTGAAGAGAAAAAAAAATAAAAGGGCTCCATCAATAAAAGTAACAATACATCACATTTTTCGGTGGGGAGGCCTGCCCCAAAATATTGTTTCCTTTCTACCTACACAAGAATTTACGTGATATTTTCACAGACCCCCTTCCCCCTAAAATGTCTCACGTAATTTATTAACGCCCCCTAAGTAAGTACCCCAAGCAGTGATGTTAAAAAAATATTTCTGGCAATTTTTTTGCATCTTCTATCTCAAGGTCTAAAATAATATAAAGAGTCAGACAAACAAGCATATGTTTACATATTAGACATGTACAGGGTGTCCAAAATCTAATTATTTACAGAAATAACTTCGTCTCTGTAGAAGATAGAATAATAACCTTAAAATAAAAAAATGTTTATTCGGAAACAATACATTTTTACTGACAGTACTTTTTTATATATAGAGGGTGTTTAAAAGAGAGATATCAACAGTATGTTGATACGCATTAACGATTAAAAGTGGAAAAAGAAAACAATGGGCCATATGAATAAAAAGAAGCAAATGTTTTAGCTTTTTTATTCTTTTATTCTTTAAACGTATAAATAAAGTCGAGCAATTGCTTACAAGTGAGAGTATTTACTTATAGAAATTTGATGCCACTAAGTAGCAGCATCAATTTTCGTGACTTTTTAACACGCTTTTATTAACTTGGGTTGTAACTATCTATCTATGTAACGGAATCTTTGAGCCTAATTTTAACCAACTTCCAGCTATTCGATTTCTTTGAAACTTTGCACACGTGTCAAGGACCGATGAAGATGCAATAATTTAAAAACAGTATCCCGTTATCTTTTTTGAATCGCCAGGAAAAAAATTCCATTATATTATAAAAACAACACCTAGGATGCCATCTGTTGGCAACATTTCAAACTTTGCTATTAAATGAAGAAGAAATTTTTTAGTTTTTACACAATTTGGTTAGTTGCACCATTGGTGTTCAATTTTTATGAACAATAAAAATTAATAAGTTCTTTTACACAATTGGGTTAGTTGCACCATTGGTGTTCAATTTTTATGAACAATAACAGTTAATAAATGCCGTTAACACGCTTTTTATTAACTTGGGTTGTAACTATCTGGCTATGTAACGGAATTTTTGAGCCTAATTTTAACCAACTTCCAGCTATTCGATTTCTTTGAAACTTTGCACACGTATTAAGGAAACATGACAATGCAATAATCTGCAAACAGTATCCCGTTATCTTTTTTGGATCGCCAGGAAAAAAAATTCCATTATATTATAAAAACAACACCTAGGTTGCCATCTGTTGGCAACATTTCAAACTTTGCTATTTAATGAAGAAGAAATTTTTTAGTGGGTTGCAATATATTGGCAACGGTCCAAACATTGCCTGAATTGCCATCTGTTGGCAAAATTTCAAACTTTGCTATTTAATGAAGAAGAAATTTTTTAGTGAGTTGCAATCTGTTGGAAAAATTTTAAAATTTGCCACTCTTGTTCATTAAAAATTTTTTTCGCCATTTTGTCAAGAGTAGCAGAAACTAAAAAATGAAAAATAATTAATAGTTTAAAAAAACTAAAAAACACGCTTTTATATGCAACCGAACTAAAAATTAGAAAATAATTTTTCATTAAAAAAAATATTGTCATTTCATAGTAAAAAGCGTGGGGTGATAAATATATTAAATGTTATAATTATTATATTTGCAAATATCTATGATGGAAAAGTTATGAAAAAATAGTAAAATGCACCCCACGCTTTTTACTATGAAATGACAATATTTTTTTAATGAAAAATTATTTATAAGCAAATGCTCGCCTTTATTCATACGTTTAAAGTAAATCATCTATACCTTATACTTATAAGCAAAAGCATTTGCCTCTTTTTATTCATATAGACCAATATTTTATGTGTTATATATTTTTGATGTCAAACAAACAGAGTTAAATTTTGTTAAAATATACAGGATGTTCCATTTAAAAAACTTCATTGACAATAAAACTGTATACTGTCAATAAAAAATAGTGTATTCAAATAAACATTTCCTATATTGTACAGAGGCGAAGGTATTTCGTGTAAATATTGGGTTGGGACATCCTTCCTGTATACGGTGGTATATTAAACTTCCTCTTCCCCTTTATCATTTGAAAGGGACAAGATATCAAGACTAAGTAAAATTTGGGTAAAAGGGTGTCACTAAACTACTTTTAGGTAAAAAATTGTGGTCACGTGGTCTAGTGTCAAGGTGGTCATGTATGACTTTAAGCCCACTTTATTTTCTACTTAACACTGTTTAATTTTCGAAAATTGACTTAATCAGTTCAGACTGAGTCAATATTCTGTGGTAATATTCTGTTTTGAACATCTCTCCACGGGCAGAGATGAACACACTAAAATACAATTTTATTATTTACTAAATTTAAGCAGTAGGCGTGTTGAGATTCAGGTGTTCTTTGTTGAATTGCTATCTGCCAGTGGTCACCACCTTAAGCAGCAAGCTGACGTCATTATGACCTTATTTTTAGGTCAGTTTTGGTCATAGGACGTCATCAGACCAAAATTATGACGTTTAGTAGTAGTTTATTGTCCACTACGCCATCTATCGGTAGAGTTTTTTCCTATTTCAATTTTGTAAAATTATTAGTCTTATTTTTCTGGCATATGATATTTCGCTTGGATTTTGACGCGAATCATATAATGTCACTAAATTTTTCTGGCGGGTTTTCTAAACATGACGTCATTAGATTTTTATGAGATAGTATGACGGGTTTTAGACGTCGTTGAAGAGACGTCAGTTTTTCGTCATACTATCTCATAAAAATCTAATGACGTCATGTTGGAAAACCCGCCAGAAAAATTTAGTGACATTATATGATTCGTGTCAAAATCCAACCGAAATATCATATGCCAGAAAAATAAGACTAATAATTTTACAAAATTGAAATAGGGAAAAACTTTACCGATAGATGGCGTGGTGGACAATAAACTACTACGTTTATTCAACATCTTTTTATCGCCTACACCTTACCGATAAGACCAAAATAGTTCGAGACCGGTCTGCAGTTGGTGATCTCAATTAGCTTTGAAAAAATATCTTCTTCTAGTGTAAAAATTTGCATCTCCAGGTTGGACAGTGTTCCGAGAGATGAGACCTTGCAGTGCAAGGAAATTGCAAGCAGTAAGGAGTTTTTTCCTATTTCAATTTTTAAATATAATATCGGATCATTTTACCAAAAAAAAAAAAGGAAATGCGTCAATTTTTCGTCATCATAAAGACGTCATTATAACGTCATTAACGGGACGTCTTTTGTTTGTGACTTAGGGAGGTCAATTTACTGTTATTTTGTCGTCATCTTATGACTCAAAGTATTAAGCTATCACGACTTGTAAACATGGGAAACAAAACCATACATTGGTAAAAGTTTTCAACTAACAATAATCGCATCTCGGATAAACCTCGTTGGTTACGATAATGCCACAGCGCACACATACACCTGTCCATTATTTAAGAGCTATTTATATCAACAAGGGCTACTACGATCTACAAAGGTCCCATATCAGCTCTCAAAAATACATTAACCGTTAATAGATTGGCAAAATTTTAATACTGAAATAAGAAAGGAAACTTAAAGATAAAAAAATATATTCGGTAATCTATAACCTAAATTGACATATCTTAAGGTTTGGAAAAATGTTCTACAATTAAATTTTGTCATCCTGCATATTTTTATGTTTTATAATTTCCATTTTATAAAGATTTCTTTCCTTCCTTCTCCACCACTGTCAACAAGTAATAAATTCACCGTGATTTAATTCACTCTTCCACGCCTTTATCTTGTTTACGAAGTAATAGACGCACCGTATTGCAATGCATCTCGTTTGGGCAACGATTTGATGTCACGCACTAAATTGGATCGGAATCACATTTACATCCACATAATTTCATTTGCCCTTCGGATAGGGGTGACGATAACTTTGGAAAACTCATTTGAATTACGAGCATATGCTGAACTATATGGATTTAGTTTAATATTTATAGTAAGAACATTTTAAAAGCGCAAATTCGGTACCCTTTGAAAATAATACAAAAAAACATAAAAAAGGCCGCCTGCAATCGGACTATTTTATACAAAGGCGCCGCTATCCTTTACAGCGACGATACACTATGGGATAGAAATCCATTATTTTGGCCAAAAAGCAACTTTGAAATTTTAATGGCTCATGCTGTGTATTTCAAAGTAGATACTTTAAACTACATGTACGCAAAATTATAAAAGGATATGACGACTTTTATTGGGGTAATAAGAAACTTGAAAATGTATTTTAAGTAAACATAAATATACAACATTTAATCTACTTAATTCATTATTAGCCTTGTTTACTAAAAAAGTAAAAGAGTTTAAATAATAAGAGCTATTGTTGTGTTTCCGATGCAGTCTCGCGAAGTCTCGCTACTTTTGTCAAAGATTTTTTTACCTTTTTCTTTATCAGTTTTTGTACTTACAATTGCCTTCCTACTTTTTACTACTTCTGAGTGTAAGGACAGATACAAGTTTTTTTATAATTTACAAGGTTTTTCATTTTAAAATTAAATATGTTTTGTCCTACACTGTATATCCTAAAAGATAAAAGCATTCTGATGAAATATATGGATTCTACAGAATCTACCATACAAAACAGTGTTTTTATTTATTTTATACGTTAAAAAATAAAAAAGTTGGGAAGATGTCTCTATTACGCTGCTAAGAATAATTTAAAATTATTTTTAGATTTGGATGGTCATATTTCCGAAACTAATTAAGATAGACACATCAAATGTAGTATTTTTTAAAGCATTTTAAAAGATTTTTTTGGTGGTGATATAATATTTAGGGTATTCCATTTAAAAATAAAATCATACCTATTGTTGTACCCTGTATATCATATTATGAGATAATAATCATCGGATTACTGATTAGAATACTACCGAATTAACCAAACAAGCTGATATTTAAGTTTATTTTGTACAATAAAAAATAATAATGTTAAGGGAGGTGTAAATTTATAATAACATATAATAAGTTTTAGGTTCCCAAAAGCATTTGTAATAATTTATAATATTTTTCCAGTAAAAAGCACCTCACTTTAAGTTAGATTGGTAAGTTTCATAATTTTGACCAAAAAAATTAATGTCTATCCCATAGTGCGATGACCAGCTGCATCAACCGGCATATCATAAAAGAAATATAGAAAAGGCGGCCGCCAAGACAAGCATGCCGATTTATTTGCTTTAAACTTTTTGTGATTTTTTTTCTTATCAAAGAGCACCAAATTTACATTTTTAAACTGTTCCTTCTATACTTTTGATTGGATAGTGTAAATGAGATTTTTTGGTATTCAAATCAAAGCTGATATTAAAAAATTTACCTAGGTAACAACGTATAGATAGACTTATATCATTTTTAATGAGTGCACTTGCACCCTGTGCCTTTTGGGTAGTGTAAGAAAATGTATGAAAAATTAAATTTTGTAAGGTAAAAAGTCCCCTGGATGTCATCCTGCCTGCTCCCATGGGGGAGGTTCAGGGTTTGCACTTTTAAAAACCGATTTTTGTTGTCTTATCTTATTGTTGTAAATTTTAGGAATATATTCCCAAAATTTAAGGTCCATCTGAGTTAAACTCTTAAAATTATTATCAAGTTAATCTTCTAAAAACAAAAAAAAAATTAAGACTCGAAAAAAAGAGACTTGAAGCTGATAAAAGGAGTCTACTCTAAGGAGCTGAAAGCGATGATTTTGTGTTACTTAAAAAACTCTTTGTTTTTTAGCTTTCCGTATTCACTGCTATTTAAAAGTTACTTGACCAAATAAAATTAGACTAAATTTTAATGGTTTTTGATGTCAGATAATTTCTTTAAAGCTAAAACCATTACCTGCCCCCTTTCCCCTAAATATAAGTATGTATATTTAAAACGAAAGAGCTTGGACATAAAATTAACACTTTTATGATGGGACATTACTTTTTATACACGTTTCTTTCACAACAGATCCATGGGTAATCCTTTTGATTTTTTTTCTTACAACTGATAAGTATAGTCGCTTTTATTTTTGATGAATTTCTGAACGTTGTTTTTGACATATCCAACACACTTTGGTTAGGTCTGGCATGACACGCTGTTCTTAGTTGTACAGGTTTTTTTTATAAAATAAGAAATAAAACTGATGCCAGTACTTAGCTTTAGGGCATTCTAGAATTTATTTACGGGAAGTCATAAGAATGAACATCTCCATATTTTTTTATGTTTGTGGCAGCCATGACGGCTTATGCAGAGTACAGTGATAGTCCACGCTACTAGAAACATTGACACGAAAGTAATGAATTTACTACTGTCCACTTCGATTAATAAACGTCTCCGCATGATTAACCGAACAAGATCTCAGTTTGTAATAAAAAACATTCCAGAATTTTATCGTTTTTTCCAAAGTCGGTCTATATAGGGTCGCGACATTCGGCCATATTGCATTGACGTGTTATGACGTCACATCTCCCATTTTTCGGCCATGTTGTTCAGTGCCGGAGATATACAGTTTATTGTATTAGTAGAACAAACCGTTTACACAACAGTTTTTTATTATTATAAAGTTGTAAATACTTTAACTTTAAATAAAAAACATTTTGAATTACATCTTTCAACAAATATCACTTTCAAAACAATGCAAAATGAAATGCGCAAATTCTAGACGCCACTGGATTGATCATCAGCTTTGACTTTACCCAGTCTTGCCAACTTTTCTCCGTGAAAAAAAAAAGGGTCTTCACCTACAAAACCAACCACAAGAAAATGATTTTAATTGTTATTTTGAGGGGGAAACATATATTAAAAACAAACAAATAATGCTCTATTTTAAAGATATGGCTTCCCATTTCAGAAGCCTCCTAGAGGTACAATTTTTCCCAT
Source organism: Listronotus bonariensis (assembly GCA_014170235.1). NCBI lineage: Eukaryota > Metazoa > Arthropoda > Insecta > Coleoptera > Curculionidae > Listronotus > Listronotus bonariensis. The sequence continues at coordinate 22,992 of JACEGR010009234.1, forward strand.
TGCTCTCCCCTGCGTTCGGCTCTAAAACGACATTCTCAAACGGCATGCATAATTAATGAAAAATAGTTTCCTAATCAATAATATGTTCATTTAGCTTTAATAAATACTCTTTTGTACGAAGTTCCTTCGTTCTTCATTCATATGCAAATACTAATTAATCTTAGCTGAACCTTTCGCCATCTTTAATTAATGGACAGAAAAGTTTCACAAAGGACAAAGAACTGCTGGAAGTGCATATACTGTATGAATCCTTTTGATCTATTTATAAGACTCACACATACATTCCGGTTTATGTACTGAGTATGCTTGTTATGACTATATGAAAGGTTTGTTTGCTTCGTTTATGATTCGTTTTCCTGTAGTTTTCATTCGAGAGACGGTTTTGTTTACATGGGTTTACTAGTAAGAGGGCAAATGTACTGACTTAGACTTTATAATGTAACTTAATTGGGCTAAAAGTTCATTTTAAGATTGCCTAATTAAAGATGTTTAATTAGCCTTTGTTTTAAGACAAAATACCTTCTAACTAGCTCAATGTCAGTCAGGGCACGTGGGTCGTGGATTGAGTAACCTAAACATTCCTTTAACTCCTGTATCAGTACCAGAAATTATTAAATTGATAATTTGTTAGCCCTCCTATTATAGTTTACCACTAAAAAGGTACTTATATATGGGCGCCACCTAAAGTTATAAATAGTGGTGGTAAACTACAGAAGGGAAGTTCCTAAAGGTAAACTAAAACAAAACAATCAGATTCCAACACAAAATAAAAAGACAACGTATAAAATATGCGTGTTCTTTATTTAAGAGGAACTTTCACTTGATTTTAAAAAATGGGTGTTAGTGTAAGAAAACATAAAAGACTCTAGCGCTTAACGTTTGCAAACATTATTACACCGCTTTAACAAAATTTACCAATTTAAATTAAAAATTTAAGTATCTAAATTAATGTAGTTTACTATTTTGTTTTTTTTTGTTCAAGATGCAATATGTTATTTTGGACAAATCAATAAAAAACGGTGTACTTAAAAAGGTTTTAAATGTGTAGTCAAACTTATCTGAAATCCTCTTTAAAAGGTCCACTAGATGTTGGAGAGGGATTCTCACACTGGTTGTAGGCTGGGGCCTACAACTCGGGATTCAGATAAGTGGCATTCGCTGGTCGTAGATCTTAAGTGGGTCAGCTTGTGCGGTAGGTTATGGCATGCCTCAAGCAGGCAACTTAAATCCGGCTTCCTTTCCAAATGATAACGAAGGAAGCGAAGGAAATAGGTAGAGAAAATAGAAGATAGAAGAACCGGGCTTATCTAAAACAGTACCAAATTATTAAAACCAATCCAAAGACAACGTGTTTTTGAGGTTAGGTTTCGACATGTCAAGAAAAAGGTGAAATATGCAAAAATACTAACGCAAAATATAAGTATAGAAAAAGACATACCTTTCAGGCTAAAGATGGACAAGAATTCATGATTTTTAACAGAGATTAATCGAAATTTTTATCAAATCACAAAATTGCCTTCTAATCGTGGCTCCGGTCTGACAGAAATTGTCATGTGAAGTCTCTAAATGTCCGACCAAAATCTGACACTATGTCGAACCACTTCGGCGGGAAAACTCTGAAATGTCTTCGAAACCTGACGGTTACCACAGGCCAAAGATTTAAAGAGACATGTGAAATGTCGCTGCTTCCATCAAAACCATGGACTCGAGAAAGAGTTCATATACCACAAAAATATTAACCGGTCACAAAAATCTCATTTGTAAAAGTTAACACTAACAGCTAGCGAAGCCTCTAGTAGATATATGCTCGAAGAAAAAAATCAGGTTACCTTTACAGAGTACCGTCACTCTAATGAAACGCTTGTCGGGCTCACAGGGTTCTAGGCCACAGGAACCTTTTAGCTTAATTAAATTCGCAAACTGCACTATTACAACTTATTGGGGTTTTTATTGATGAGTCCATATTTAATTCATTCAGAAAGCGATGCCGCCAAGTACACAAACACAATTATAAACCGGTGGCACGTGGCGTGGTACTAGAAACTCGTCGGGTTAAATATTTTTGCTGCAAAAATCATTGTTCACAAAAGGGTTTCTTTACTTTATCATTTTTTGTGTACTTGGCGGCATCGCTTTCAGAATGAATTAAATATGGGCCCATCTTTAACAACAAATTTAGAATCTGGATGAAATTTGCATATTTATGGAGCCTTATAAGAGCTTGTGCCTGCAACATAACTGAAACTTGGAACCTTGTGTGGCGAAATTGGAGAATTAGGAATTGATGTAAAATATAATATAATTGTTTGCCAGTATTTAAACATCGGGTAAAATTACTTAAGGATTCACACTCTCAAAGGTTACCATCTCATTCTGAAACACTCTATATAATTTAGACCTGGCCATACAGAAAGTGATTTTTTAAATCCAAATATCTCGAAAACGGATGTCTAAATCAACTATTGCCACGTATACCTTTTTGGGTATATTAATTTTTATCTAAAAGTTAAATAGAGAGTGACTCAAAAAATATATTTTGTTTTATATGTACCGTAGGTAGCGCCCTCTACAGTTTACAATAAAATTGAATACAAATTCTATTTTTCGACCTTCCAACACTCCTTCCAGCCAAATATTGTGACAATACACCTGTTCTGAACCAAATTACAATCAACTTTTTTTTGTCTGGGTTTTAAAATTTTAATATTTTTATGAACATTTTTTGTAATATTTATTTATTTTTAATAATCGAAAATTACTTGTCTCATTCTAATCTGCAATCAGCATAGTACCTTAGTAACACCCAGGGGCGGCCATATCAACTTTCCGAAGGGGGCCATATCATTATTAAATGTCGATATTTGCAGTTAGGTGTGTTTAGGTACAAAAAAATTAATCCGTTACAAAGGATGTTGCATGAAAGGGGAGGGCCATGGCCCGCTTGCCTCCCCTTATGACCGCCCCTGGTAACACCGTAGCACAGTATTTCCTTTTACTGTTCTAAGTGGACAAAATTCACTATTTAATTTAAAGAATTCAACTACTTGTGCTAAAAAAGGAATAACCCAGTATCTCGGAATATCAATTATTTTTAGATATTTTTTTTGTGCTGATAAGAAATCGAGCCCTGAAAAGGTAGGTGCAATTTTATTTTGTGGATTAGTAAATATTTACAAGTGTAATTTAAGCAAGTGCTAGTTTAGTTAAATACTACTAAAAAAATTTTAAAATGGAGTTTCAATATCAAAGGTAAGTTGCTTAATATTTTACAATATTAGGATAATTTTAAAAATATATTTTACTGTAGAAAATCAACTTAGATTGGGGCGTTAACTTAAAAATGTATAAAAGCATATATTTGCAAGAAAATTTGTCAATGTCCCCGGATGTCCCCGGGCTAAATTTTATACATGTTAAAGCCAATTTAATTAGCTTCATTTTAGTATAAAATTGAGTTGCAACTTTTGGGTAGAACTATTTTTAAATTAATTTTTAGAGTCGACATGCGCCATTCAAGAATGACCTTCTTTCAAGAATGGGTTAAAGCTCCATGCAAGAACGTAAAAAATAAAAAGTTTGTTTATTTATATTTCGTCGAATTTTGATTTAGAAGATATAACTGAAGAATCTTTAAGAGAGTTAAAAATAAAAATTTCAAGAATATCGAATAAAATAGCTGAAAAATGGGCGTCCTGTGGGAAATCCGAGGACAAATTTATTAAAAAAATATAGCGACTGGCTAGGTGGCGAAGACTTCAATTTTTATTTTATTAAAAATGTCCCCAACCTTCCTCTTCAAGTACGAGTGTGGGTAGGCCAAAAAAGTTTTGAGGAAGCATCTTTTAGAACTAAAAGAAGGCGGGTAGTAGACCTTGTGAACAGTCGAAGTTTACCAGAATTGACAACTGCTGCCGAAGTTAGTTTGCGCAAGTCAGGTCAAAAAATGTGGCTAATATAGTAAAAGACATTGTAGCAGATCCAAGCAAAGCTGGCAGAATTAAAAAATTAGAGTCTATGAACAGGGGTCGCATGTTAAATAATGATGAGGCATTAGCTTACTATGTTGACTCAAAATCTAGTACCCACACTTATAAGCAAACCAGAAAATGGAGCCTTAAGGCAGGTCATGCAGTGTTTCCATCATATAAAAATGTACTTAAATCCAAAATGGCTTTGCTTACCTCTATCTAATGATATCTCTGTAACGGAAATCCGCGCAGAGATAAAACTGCAAGCCAGTACTGGATTTAACTGTAAGTCGGCTTGTAAAAGTTCAGGAAAATGTCATTGCTAACGTATTACCTACTTCGACAAGTTTTACATTGATTAGTAAGTGGGGATGTGATGGGAGTTCAGGACATAGCAATTATAAACAAAAATTTACCAATACTGAATTTTCTGATGAATACTTGTTTGTTTTTAATTTTGTACCCATTCAACTTATAAGTAAAAGTAGTGATATTGTTTGGCAGAACCCCAGAACATCCTCAACTATGTATTGTCGGCCAATTAAATTTATATTTTCTAAAGAGACGACTGAGTTTACAGTTAGCGAAACAGAAATGATTAAAAATGAAATAGATACGCTGAAACCAACTTTGTGTAATATTGGGGATTTTGTAATAACTGTCTCCCATAATTTACTCTCTCACCATGGTGGATGGAAAAGTTTGTAATGCGCTAACCGAAACTCGTTCCTCTCAAAAATGTTATATTTGTGGAGCAACTCCAAAATCCATGAATGAGGAATCATTGCATTACGTTAGCAATCCTGAACATTTTAGTTTCGGTCTATCTACATTACATGCCTACATTCGATCATTTGAATGTCTTTTGCATATAAGTTACAAACTTGAAATAAAAAATGGCAAGCTAAGGACGAGGCAAGATAAGTTAAATATTAAGTTTAGGACAGAGATGATACAGAGGGAATTTAAAAACAGAATGGGACTTATTGTAGATAAACCGAAACCTGGTTTCGGGAATTCAAATGATGGAAACACTGCACGAAGGTTTTTAAAATCCAGAACTTAGCGCGGAAATTACCGGGTTAGACCTGCAATTAATTAAAAATATTGGTTTTGTATTGGCAGCTTTAGCATCTGGTTACAAAATTAATTTAGAAAATTTTAAAAAATTGACGGAAGAGACAGAGAAAATTGTATATAAGTCTTTATTCGTGTTATTATATGCCATGTACCTTGCATAAGATTTTGAGTACACGGTGCCGAAATTATACAGCATGCTCTCCTTCCGATAGGCCAGCTTTCTGAAGAAGCTCAGGAGGCACGAAATAAGGACTGTCGTAGGTTTCCGTGAATGCAATACAAGAAAAAATTCTCGCATAGCCACGAATACAGATTTATTAAATATGCTTTTAATTACATCTGACCCGGTAATTAACAGCTATAGAGAAACTCCAAAAAAACGTTCTGGCACTTTTCCTCAAGAAGTGCTAAATTTACTTGAAGCTTCCAACTGTGACAACAGTTACAAACATCCGATATTGACGAGGAGCTTCAAAGCATTTTCTTAAGCAGCAGTTCAAGTGAAGAGACAAATGAAAGTGACGAGGAAATAGATTTATA
>JACEGR010009235.1:0-28569 GCA_014170235.1 Listronotus bonariensis
GTTGTACTTCGTTCCAGTTTTGTATGATGTTGTGTGCTATAGTTCGTTGCCTCATTGGCGTTTGCATTGTGCTGAGCAAGCCAATCAGGATACCGCAGATTACCCCGGTGCCAAATTCTGTTGTTTTACGGTATATTTTGAAAAATAGCCTTTCCCAGATGCAAGCATCAAAAGGATTATTAGGTTATTATTAGATCCTGATAATCAAAAGTAACCTTTCTCTTAGGTTACACCCGTACCATATTGTGCTGCACCAAGCTTTGACCGTTGAAGACTACGACAAAAGGTTAGACTACTGTCATTGGTTGAGAAATATGGTTGTGGAAGACAGGAACCTTTTATCCCGAATTCTATGGACTGACGAATCTACCTTTCATAGTGACGGTAGAGTCAATAAACACAACATGCACTATTGGTCAAAAACTAATCCTCGTTGGATGCAAGAGGTGCAACACCAAGGAAGATGGACCGTGAATGTTTGGTGCGGCATTCTAGGCAATGAAGTAATCGGTCCATTTATTTTGGATGAGCCGCTTAATGGGCAAACATATTTGAATTTTCTGGAACATCACTTGCCAGTTTTTTTAGAAAATGTGCCCTTGGAGACCAGACAAACAATGTTTTTCCAACACGATGGCTGTCCAGCCCATTTCGCAATGAATGTCCGAAGGTTTCTTGATCGGACATTTCCTGATAGGTGGATTGGAAGAGGTAGCCTATTTCCGTGGCCTCCAAGGTAGTAGTAGCCTATTGTTTAGGTATATCTATAAGTAAAAGGCAAATAGTAAAGTTTTTTTAATTATCATATCAATACTATTTTTACTAGGAAAATTAAATAGATTTTTCCTTACTTCTTTTTGTTGCAGGTCTCCCGATTTGACCTGCCTTGATTTCTATTTGTGGGGTAGATTAAAAGATCTAGTTTACTGCACAAGACCCACGACAAGGGAAAATATGATTCAAAGAATCAGGGACGCTATTCGAACCATATCAAGAGCAGAATTGGAGACAGCTGTCTTAGCAACAAGGCAAAAACTGGAACAATGCATTCAGAATGATGGCAGGCAGTTTGAACATTTGGGACGTCATTAATTTTTTGTTTATTTGTATTTCCAAAGCTTACTTGATAAGGAAGTTTAGTTATAGGTAGGTAGAAAATGCTGTGTCGTCAAAGGCGCTACGCTTCTACGTCTTATTTTCGCTAATATATTCGGTTTGAAAAAATATATTTAATTTCGGTTTTCGCTACATTGTTAGGAATTTTTTTCTGTATCTAAATATATGAAAAGGTATATATCATTGTATTTAAAATTTCCGAAAAACTACAAAAATCTGTGACTTTTCCGAAAAGCGCCACCTACCGGCTAAGAAAAGAGCTGAACTGACAAAGTTAATAATCCATAGTAAGCACACAGAAAATACCTTTCAAACGAAACTAAGTTCATTAAAATCGATGCAGTCAATTAAAAGTAATAGACGTTTTTCCAAAGTAACATTTAACCCTCCCCCCTCCCTTAACTTAAAAGATCGAAAAAAATACTTCGAATAAAATAGTTTCTAAACTTGAGTGTAAATGCTAAAAAAGAATTTTTCATATATGATAATTTGGGATATTTTTGACAAAAACGCAATTTCTATTTTGAGTTTACAATTACGCCCCCTTGCGGCCATCCTACGAACTTGAAAATAATTTCCAGCAATTTATCTTGGTCACTTTTACTAAAAATATTTTTAATTTAAACTTCGACTACAAATGGTTTCTGAGATATAGCTGACTACCTTTCTTAGTGGAACACCCTGTATATTAAAGCAGGACAGGCAATACCCAACGCCGCAAAAAATGTCCACCTCTCCTCGAATACCACGACATCCATGATTGTTTCGCCGCACCGCGTCCGTCGCAGTGTGTGCTGCATTGCTTTCGGTACCAAAAAAAATTATTTTGCTTTTTGGTTTAATAATTTCTACTACCCAAAGGGACTAAATTATTTAGTTAATCATTGTTGTTTTTTAAAAACTCTGATTTTATTGCTAATCAATTTTGCATGCCTTGGCGTTAAAAAAAGGTTATATTAAAAAAAAAATAGGAGAACCAATTAAACTATTATAAATGAAATGTATTTTTTAATTCGACCACTACCGAATGATTAAAGGATTATGGTGGTCATGAAGAAAGAAAAAAAGTTTTATTCGAAAGCAAAATATTTTGTAAAACTAATTATCTTGATATTTTTCTCATAGCTTCACAAAACTCCATTCGTCGATTTACTTCTACAGGAAACATTTCTTGAGTTTTTGTACCTTAAAAGATTTATAGCCATGTTTTTGAAAACATGGTAGACCGAATATCACTGTACTTTTTGATACGCCAACTTCTTCAGCTCCTTTCGTACTAGAGCCACAGAATAAGTAGGAACAGAATATCAACTCTCGTATACCGCCTTTGAAGTTTGCGTGTAAAATTGCGGTGACCTCGCGTTCCATCCTTTCCATTTACCAGGTCCGGATTTAAAATTATTTGATTCATTCACAGTCTATTGGAATAAATTAAAAGTGTTGATGGTATACAGGGTGTCGGAATTCATTCAGAATATTTTAGGATGCGATTGTACATGAGAAAATAAGGGTGGTTGTAGAATATATAAACACAAACAGTTTTACATTTTTATTGATTTTTCCAAATAATGGTTTGTTTTTATTCGCAGTTGTTCTGAAATTTCTGTTTATATATTTTATAGCATAAAATAGCCTCAACCTATATTAAAGCATAACTACATACAATACAGGAAAATATTTACATTGATGTGTGAATTCCACTTGTTTACTTAAATCTAAAAGCTGACCTATTATCCCTGAATTAATAAGGTTTTGATTAAAAACCCTTTAATTTAATATATTATTACAGAAAATGTTTAAGCTATCAAAATTACTACTCCTATTTATCTAATATAGGGTGTAAATATTTGTATGAGGGTAAGTCTATCCTGGCGCCCCAATGGATGATAATGTTCTGAAAAGTACCACCCAGGAATTCTTAGTGATAGCTTTTATAATAAAAAAAAATATTGATTTCAGCAGCGTCATAAGGCACATATCTCAGTAAACTAACAGCAACTCAAGATTATTCTGTGTGTTCTACAAAAAACTATAATATAATATACTAGGTTATAGAAGTCAATAAAATTCCAATAGACTAATAGTCGGTCACCTTTTGTTTGAGATCAAGTTCGCTAGAAGTTTTTTAACAAGTTGAATAAATTATTGCTATTGACGATTATACACTAACTGCTTAATAAACAACCAGGTTAGGTAATTAAATAAATCATACAAACAAAAAATAACAATAAATAAATAAAACATCAAAATTATAAAGAAAATTTTTATATCTTGGTAAAAAAATGATTGAATTTTAGTGTGTAACGGCCATGTTGCAAACACTAACAAATATTTATTAGACTGATAGCCGGCTTTTTAAGCAATATCCACTCGATAATATTTATCGAAACTAATTGAATACGGCCATTAAAAGCTATAATATTATGGACTCCACCTCATTAATATTCCATTATCGTTGCCGTGCTGTTTATGATTCAGAGGGATTTTCAATATTTCATGGCTTCCTCTGTATAATAATGGTGCGACGCATTGCGATAATTGATTTTTCTCCCAGCAACCAATTTATATATTACTATACAAAATATTTCATAATATTATTGCAGAGTAGAGTTATTTCTAGATTTATGATGTAAAATCTTTTAAGACACTAAGATTTAGGTTTATTTGTTCCATAATTATTTCAAAAGATTTTTGTGTCATTCCACCCCCACAGACCTAGTACAGCCACTTTAATAAGTTCCTGTGAGCCATGCGACATGCGTAAGTAAAGGGTCAGTGGTCGTTGTACAATAGCTGTCAAAAAACTGGAATTATTCAGTTGATATTATTGCGACAGCAGAAAAAAACATTTTTTTATATATATACTTGCCGATTCTGGATACAATTCGATGTCGCACAACTAAATGAATTCGTTTCTATAACGACATTTTACTATTCAATTTCGGCGTCTCACCCATACAGTGTGAACCACCAACAAAACCACGGTAATATTTGGTGACAACGACAAACGCCATTACAATAAATGCGATCGACCTCAACACAACCGTTCAGTATATGCTGTTTTATAATTGGTTGGATTTATATTCTACCGTAGAACAACGAAACTTTTTTCGTAAGAGTTGTTCTTCCTTCTTAACTTCTACTGCAATATTGTTGTTGACGTTTTACTTAAGTACATTTTGGATGACTTAAATAAAAGCCTTTGTTGTTTGCTTCTTCTTGTTCTACTGGTTACAATAATGAATTAGTTGAGCCAAGCTAGATCTTGCTTTGACTCATGGTTTGCCTGGAAATGCGGACACTTACTTAACTAACTGGTTGCAAACAACAACAAAGTAGCACTGATATTGGTGCAGGGACACGAAGAGTGGAAGGCAACGAAATGCCGATCAACTATACCAAAAGAAGGTGTGAGCCCCGTTTGGAGCGAGACATTCTGCAGCATAAAGAGGTCACTGAATATAAATCAGAGAATGAAAACAAAGAGGCAAATAGACTCACTGAAATAACCCTTCAGGAAAAAGACAGACGAAGAAATTTATCTCTTAATCCCCGCTACGGCTACTAAAAAGCTATTGAAGCTTCAAAAGACGAACTACCCCAAATAGATGAGAAAGACGGACGACGACTATTGCAGGTTTTTGTAATCGATAGAGCGTAACTCAGGCTTTATACTATGCCAATATGGACGGAAAGTCAGACGCTAATGGTTTGGAGGTGAATCGTCAGTAAACGTTGCTCTTGCTTACTGCTTATTGCTATTTCGACAACTGTACTTTAGTCTGTTCAGTAAACGGTATCTTTTAAAATATATACTTTATAAACAAAATACAAATATTGTTAAATGGTACTGTATTACTCAAAATGCTGAAGAGTCAATAGACATTTTCTTGTAAATTATCCAGGTCAACAATTGCCTATTTTAAATATTATAGAAAGGTTTGAGAAATCCAGGTTACATTACTATTTAGCAAAATGTTACAATGAAGAGACAAAACATGAATAGTTCAAAGGGATGTAAATATTTGCTTCATCAGAAATATGCGAACCATACTCAAGCACAGAATAAGTAGGATCAGAAGGCCCAACTCAAGTAAATTTGCGGAAAAAGTAACTGGCGGCTGATTTGCATATCAAGACAGGCATCGTGGGGAGACAGTCCCGGCGTTGTAATATGCTGTCGCGCCGCATGAACAAGTCATCTGCATTCAGTTTTCAGATTTTCTTCCCTAATGTTATACTTTGGTTTTTGTTTACACATTATTACAGTGGCAAATTACTTATCAGCTTGGCCACTCTGTTTTATCTCTACGCGTGTTAAGAGTGCGTTTAGTGACAGTTTAGTTTCTGTACCATATCTTCCTTATACAATATGTCTAAAGTCAGTAAAGTGAACATTGTGCAAGAAATTGAACAAAGAAATTACTTACATGTAAATTATCATTTTCGTTTCGAAAGAAAGGTGAAGTAATATTTGTTATTATTTAACGTAAATTTCAACTTGTGTTTGCGTTTTGCTGTGATCAACTTGCAGCAAGGGCACTCAGAAAAAAAGTAAACCAATTTAGAATCTGAACTTGTGATAAAAGCAAGACCTGCCATATTATGGGAAACATTTTTATTTTTTGGGAAATTATTGAAGGTTTTCAGGCATTCAAGTTATTTGAAGATTGTTGGGAGGATACGTTTAGGCAAATCATGAACTTTTTGGACTCATCTTTGACAGAAGTGTTAAGAATCTGTATTTTTAAAAATATTTACTTGTCTCTAAATTTGTAATTCATATTTGTTTTTCGTTACATGGCGGTGAAATTGTATTAATCCTTCAACCACTCAGTTCTGTTAGGGCCTTTAAAAACTAACTTGTTTTAAACTTTTCCCCTCAGACACCAAGAATTATTGAAGGCGATTTAGATGGCAGCGCTTCCACAAACTCGGAAAATGCAGAGTGCTGTTCCGATAGCCAGTTCTGCACCTATATCATCAAATTGCAATTGCAGTTAGTTTTCAAAACCAAAATCAAATTAACAAAAACATGAATTATTGAAAAAATTTCCAACGACATATTTGCAGGTGTCATTAAAAAGTGTTTAGAAGTACACTTGTACAATATGCAGAAGATATGAATAAATGTCGAAACATTCCTGAAACATTTATTTTATTACTATAAGAATTTACCATTTCTTTAGCAGGATTTTGGCAATAATGATACCCATATAATGACTTTGTGAATTTTATATCAAACTGAAACTTGTTTTTAATATAATTTTAACCAAATCCTTATTAATTCAGGATATTGAAGGTCAGTTTTTAGATTTAAGTAAAACAAGTGGAATTCACACATCATTAAATATTTGTATTGTATGTAGTTATGCTTTAATATAGGTTGACTATTTTAGCATGTATAAAATTATATAAACAGAAATTTCAAGTTTAACTGCAGGCAAAACCATTATTTGGAAAAATCAATAAAAAATGTAAAAACTGTTTGTTTATATTCTACCTTCTTTATTTCATATGCAATCACATCCCTAAAATATTCTGAATGAATTCCGACACCCTATACCATCAACACTTTCAATTTGATATTAGACAATGAATAATGAATCAAATAATTTTTTAAATCGGACCTGGTAAATGGAAAGATGGGCAGATCACCATAATTGCACAAACCTAAGGTAATTATGAGGGTTATTATTCTGTTCTCTGTCTCTCTCTGGAGAAGGTTCTAGTCATTCTTAGGGCTTTGTAGTCTGTTTTTTGTTTGGGCGCCGAAGGTAGTAATTATCGTTAATAGTAGGTGCTGAGTAAACTCTGTTGTGAGCAAAATCAAACCTAAAAAAAAGAAAATTAAATATTCTTTTTTAACTATATCCAGTTAAAATCTTTTTCCGTTACATTTTTTTTTGCAAAGTTTGTAAATGCCTAAACTAAAAATTAACTAATTTTCTGCTAAAACTAAGATGTACTCTTTGACCACTTACCAAAAGATTATCTGTTTTTATATACTTTAAAACAAATATTTTCTTTTTTGAAGTACTTTACTTAAGACCAATAGCAACTGGTATATATTTGGTTTGGGTTCCTTGACTCATTTTCTTTTAAATTAATTTTAAAATCACATACAACGTGTCCAATATAAGGAAATGATTAAATAAGAACAAAGGTGAGGTCTTATGTGCCTAATAATTATTTTGTTTAAAAAGTTTAAAAACTTCGAATATTTCCAGGGATATCCGGAAAAAAACAAAAAAATTTAAATTTGTCTTTTTTCTAGTTTATTTAAAATCGGATAATAAAATAAATTGCACTTTGCATTGTCACTTTTTCTGCTTTATAAAATGGTGGTATTTTATTTGAACTGTCACGTATTGTTTTTGTGAGAAAATTTAAAAGCCGATTTAAATACAAATTTAATGATGCACCGCACATTAAGGTTTAATCCTAATGCGAACCTGTATTTTTAAAAATTTAATAAACATAATATTAATTTAATAAATAACTTCACTTTTAAAGTTAATAAATTACTTTAATTAACCAAGCAGAACTTAATAAGAAACCTCTAACATCACTAACTCACATATTTTAAATATGTTCCTGATATTTTAATATCAAAATTTCAAAGCCAATTTTATTTCACAAACACATTATGGTTTAACTATAATACGGCCCTGTATTTTAGAGAATTCGGTAAAAATAGGTAGCTCTACATTTTAGACTATACTTTGGCCACTATAAATTGATAATGAATACCTAGTAAGTAACTGCGTTTTACTTACTGTAGTTTTAAACCAATAAAATACATGTTTTATTGTGATAACTAGAATTACTGACTTTTTACATCAATGAAATACACATTTTTGTTCAGGTGTTTTTCTCAGTTTATAGTGAACAGAGTTTAATACACTTGTTTAATAAAAAATAATAGTTGTTTAAGATAATTTAATGCTTACTGCAAGCTCCAAAAAATTAATTTTAAACTTTTTTACGGTCATTTACAAAGTTTTAAACAAATAAAATAATAAAAATAGGTTTTTAATTTTATCTTTTTAAAAATATTTTAAACTTTTGTAACCTTTAAGGTTCTCTAAAAATAGGAAATAATATTTAAGGCAACTTGATGAACACATAAAATAACTATTCTACTTTCATTCTGGGTATTAAGTTAGTTATATAAAAACGTGTATTTTTGGCTATTAGTTAACACATAAACCCCAGGAAATAGAATGGATTTCTGGTTCTTTATTGGACGTAGATAAATCTGATCTCCAATGACAGATAACATTAATCTGAAATTTTGATATAAAGTTTTTGGTAATAAATTTCTTATTTTATTGGCCCTAGGCCTTTAACAAAGTTAGCAAAATGACGAAGTGAACTGAAGTGGGAAAATTTGTATTAGATTTCATGTGTTTTAGGCAGATTTTTCATTGGCATAGGAAAGGGGTAAGTCATTTGTGCTAGTAACGTATAAGACAGTTATGATTTTATCCCTAGAAATTAGAGAAAGATTTGATAGGAAAGTAAATAGATCGGCTGGCTACTTCCTTTTCAATCCCTGCTACTAGTACAAGTGCTAAATCTGTTTAAGTTGGGTTAGTTCCTGGGTAAAAAGTTACTAATACAAGCAACTAACCCATTTACCAAACCAATGAGATAGGAAGTTGTAGGGTTTTGGTTAACTGTTATTACTTTTAAATAAAGCGAAAGATGCTACTTAAACATTTTTTATGGCTCTCTTCGTTTTTGACACACCTTTTGTAAATTTCAAATTCTTTCATAAAATAACAGATTTCGCAAAAATATCTGTTTTTTTTCTTATTAAAGCATCTTAAAGTCGTGCATAAAAAAATTGTTGGGTATAAAAAATGTCCATAGTTTTTGAAAAATATACACAATTTAGCAAAATTTGGAATTTTTTAATAAAATGTAATTAAATTTTGAAAAAATATACATATACACAAAATATATTTCAAAAAATTAAATTCGCTCTTGAAACTTAGATTTTTCTATGGGAATGGACAAAAATGTATTTTTTTCAAAATTTCTTAGTAGTAGTAGGTCGACATGTATCACAAATTTGAAAATCCTAGTACCTCCTCTAGTGCTACAGGTATCGTGGTGTATTTTTTTTTAAAATTTTTACTTATGTCTTTGTTTTATACAAAAGATCCTAGAAAAGTTTTTACAAGGTAATCAGGTGACAGATGATCCAATAAACAGATCAATGTATTTTTTTATAAATGAAGCAAAAATGTTCAAATAAGTTAATAAAACTCATTTACATATTTAATTTTGTCATTTAAATACACTTCAAGCATTTTTTTTTTAAATTTAAATATTGTTTTTAAATTAAATTTACCTTAAAAGAAACTGCAATCAATACTCTAAATAAAGACTAAGTATAAAAGTTTATGCATACTTACTATAAATGACTAATAACAATGTGTTAACCATAGTTTTATTATAAAATTATACAATAATTTATTTTTGTTATTGAAAATTTATTAATGAGTAATATTAGCTTACCTATATTTATCTATGTCGCAGGCAAACGGTAATTTTAGGGCAAATGACTTCTGCTCAGGGCAAATGCCTTCTGCCTGGGTAAATGGACTTCATGAAATTTTTATTTAAAACTATTTTGCATGAGGTAAATGCACGTTTGCCGTGGTCCTTGTTAGGCAAATGACTGTGATATATTTGATAACATATTAGGCGTACAGTGTGTTTTGCAGACTACAGTAAAAATCACGAGCACGTGTATTTTGGTTGGTTCAAAGCGTTATAGACGGTCATGCAAAACTGTCACATTGGGGCGGCCATGGTTAATTTTGGTTAGTTAATTTTTTTTTTTAATTTGCTTTATTAAGAAATTTAAAAAAAAAAACCATATTCAACTAACCAGAACTAACCATGACTCCCCTTCCCTCAATGAGACAATGAGAATGTCTGACCGCCTGGTTATACAAATATTGCTTTTTCCATTTGTCTAAAAATTGCTGAGGCAAATAGAATTAAATGCAAATGGACTAGGCAAACACACTTACGTTCTTATGTTATCCCCAAAAAAGAAAACAAGAAAAATCATCGTTTTTACAATTAACCCTTAAATAAATGATATCGATCGTTATTCACCCTTAATAATATCCTCGTTTCTTAAACAGCTATTAACACTTTATCTTTTTATTTGCAGTATTCTTCAAACAAAACTCTTAAATGGGAAGAAAATTATTTAACAACCAGACCAATACTTAGCGAGCATTATTTACTGAAAATGAAAATGTTAATTTCAAACGAAAATCCTCTGGCAACCGGAAGCGACTTTTCCAACGTTGCCACGTTATCTCGGCTGTTGTCCAGTACCGCAAGGTCTGGAATAATAAACCTGGAAGATGGACCCTGTAGGTTTGCCTGTGCCCAATACAGCTCCAAGTGTGTTGCCGTCGGGATTGGCACTTAGTCCTACAGGTTAGTTTATTTATTTATTGGACATTGGATTAGTATGTATTAGGGTGTCCCATAAATGACCGTTAAAAAAAATGCAGTTTTTTAAATCGTTAACATAAAGATAAAGTACTCAATTCTAGTACACAACATAAAGTGCTAAAAAACAGTAACTTTTTTTAACACTTCGGAAGCTTTTTTACACTTTGAAACGCGACATTAGGTGAACCAAACGGTCAAGTTACCTTTGATTTCGTCATTATTTCTTTGAGTTCATGTGTCACTAGTTTTAAAATTTGACAGTTTGCAAATAAATTCATTGAAATTACTATATGTAACAAGTGCATAAAGTGATACTTTTTTTTACAGAAGGGGAAGGCAGCATGTGAGCCGTTAGGCGAGTTGCGGTCCAAATCCTATGAGTAAAAACAAACTCTTAATATGCATGTGTTACATACCAGTATTTTTCCACGACCATATAAATTTTTCTAAAATGCCATTTTTATACTTAAAACCGTGAAGTTAGTTGGGCAACTGTAGCTCAACTAACCCCAACCTGAAATTTTAAAGGAAAAGTAAATTTACCAGAAAACCGGTTAGAATTATATCCAAAATCTTTTTACATATTAAAACTGCAATAAATTTACTTAAGATGAATACATTTAACTATCACAGATAAAATTTTTCGGCTTGCAATTATTTTACTTTTTAATCACAAAATAAACAATGCGCACGGATACTTTTCTCGATCGCCGCGTCACCACTAGTGGTGGCACAATGAGTTCCCCTCGCGCGCAACCCCTTCTTTAGGCTATTTGATGCTTTTGCGTGTTGTCGATAGTTTTTGAGATATTTTAATTGCCCAACTTACCTCTATGCTCAACTAGCCCCGCCCTACCCTACCTTCACAGTGGCCCATTAAAAACGTTCAGTCCTATTTCCGGATCTTGTACTTTTACAAGTTTTTTCAGGGTATGTAGTGTTTATTGAAAGTTTACTTTTATAATTTTTATTAAGCTTGGATAGCTGTATATTATTACAGAATTATTGAATATTGAGTAAAGGGTAGATATTTAAGATATAAAACAAACATTTTTTTTAAAGTTTAACACCCTGTATCTTGAGAACGAGGAATAGGACCTTATTTAGTCAGTAGTACGCAACTAGTCAACCTTTTGAGGATGCCAACCACTCGCGCTGGCAAAATGTCAAGCGAACAAAACCTACGACGACGGCCGAATAGCCCAGAAAACAAAAGTTAAACCTTTATTTTCTTTTACCGCAATTTCGAAACACCCTGTTCAACTAGATACTAGAGGTTGCAAAAAGAACAATTTAGTAAGACATTTTTTCTTAAAAAATTGCGAAAAAGTGTTTTTTTTTTTTTAAAATTTGAACACGCTAATCTTCAATTTAAACCAATAATATTAGTTAAACCTATTGTAACCCAATAAAAATCCTCGAAATACTAGACCTGTTTCCCATCGATTGTTGCCATCCAATTTAATTTAAATGAAAAATAAAAAGGAGATCCGATGTTCTCAGCGCAACAATAAAAGTTGCAAGTTGTGATCTTCAATATAATTAAATATTTAAGGAGCCATTGGAAGCGATATTCTCAGCGTGTGCAATATAACCTGCTCAGCTCTCATCAGATAAATATATATCATTATTTATACAGGGTGAACATGTTTCATACATGCCTCATTATTTATTTATTAATTTTAATAATAAGAAACATTGTGCCCCTTCAACATGAAACACTCTTTAAAACTTGAAAACAACAACAAAAAAATGTTAATGTCAATGTAGAAGTTGTTTAAAATTATCCTTGCGAAAGTCTTGATAACATCATAATTTTAAATAGTATGATACACATTTATTATTATTTTTTATTTTATCAGTAAGAAGGAATGCTAAAATGGTTTAGGCTTACTTTCTCATTATCAAAACTTAAATAAGAAATAAATATTGAGTGTTGTATCGAATTTTGCAATGAAAACATTTTATTTATTAATTATTAATTAATCTTAATTTTTCCAAAAATTTTAATGCATTTTATATTTTCGAAACAGTTAAAAATATGTATGGAACATTGTACACAAAATATCTTAAAATTTTCTGAAAAATTTAACAAATGGTATACAGGGTGTTGTATTTTTAAATCAAAAAGTTGGTATTAGCCAAAACTGCGCAACTTAAAATACCATTTGACTTGTCTGAGTGTTTTTTTAACATGCATTCCTTTATTTATCATATAATTCATTCCATTTGGCTGATGACTCTAGTTTAACAATTATAAAAAAATCGGATCCGAACTGTTTTGTTTTCTGAGAACATTTACCATTGTAATGTATAGTTTTTTACACTATTAGAAAGTTGAGTTTTTAGCGAACAAAACGACATACGACTTTATGGAATATGACGATATTTTGACACGTGAATTTTTGATTGAAAATAAGGGTATTTTTCTAATGTTAGGTCAAAAAAATGTATAAAAATAAATATTTTAAAAATAAAAAGTTACAGTATATTTGGGTACATTTTCAATAAATTTCGTAAAAAAATAATTGTTTTTGTAAAATATAAAAATAATAAAAACTTAGTTTTTAAATTTTTTTTTAACTTTGCAATTAAATTTTTTTCATTAAACCTGTAGTTTGGCCGGAAATCTAGAAAAACCCGTAATTTAAACTATAACCCCCTCCTCACCCTTACTGGACTTCAGATCGCCTGTAATTTATTTTTTTCTATAAATTTTGTTATGTTATATTCTCTACCTTTTTCAGTGGATTTCATTCTACTATTTTTTATCAGAAGCATCTCAGATTTAGTCGTAAAACACCCTCTTAAGCTACAAATATTTTTTCCCAGGACCCAGTATGGTACCTTTTCAAAAATTATTATAATTTAAGAACTAATTACGCTAATACAGGAGGAAGTATTATTTTACGATATATCTATTTCATCTATATCACACCTAGTGTTAAAAATGGTAAAACCTAGTTATAACAAATTGTTTACAAGTCACCTATTACGCCTTGAAAAAACCGAAAAACAATTAACAATTTTTTAACACCTCATGATTGATTTTAAATTGAGAATACCTATTAGGCGTTTAATAGTAGTTGGTTAGGTGGCGATAATAAGTCTTTGTAACGCTGTAATGTCCACATCACTTCGATATAATCAGCTTTAATAATATTCAATATGTGTGATAAAAATTATATACAGGGTGAAAGTGTACTGCTCTTACGTTATGTAAGGCATTTTCTAATATTGATCCGATGCGGGTTGGGGCAAGATAAACTTTTTAATAAAGGAGTGCTCAAATTCTTATATTTGTCCGAAAATATAGGTTATGTTTGTGACCGTCACCTTTTTGCCGATTATATTTTTTATCTGACAAAATAAACCAATACTTCCATACCATAAAATAAAATCACTAAAAAAAAACACAAAAAAATTGTATCTTACACTTAATAACGATTTAAACGTAAATTCCTGTAAAAAATATCCAAAGGTCAGTGACCCCTGTTTACAGGTTTTATAAATTATCTGTAACTTCAGTACTAATAACTACTCAATTTAAGTATAAACAGTAAAAACTAAACATATATATAAAAGTCCAATGACTAAAAAGCAAAAAAATAACACCAAAACCTCGAAACAACCTTCCAGTACCTACGATTGTAAACAAAGAATTACGGGAAAAGATTACGTCAAAAAAGTAAAAAGTGAAAAAAATAGTAGAATGAAATCCACTGAAAAAGGTAGGGAATATAACATAACAAAATTTATAGAAAAAATAAATTACAGGCGATCTGAAGTCAGTAAGGGTGAGGAGGGGGGTTATAGTTTAAATTACGGGTTTTTCTAGATTTCCGGCCAAACTACAGGTTTAATGAAAAAAATTTAATTGCAAAGTTAAAAAAAAATTTAAAAACTAAGTTTTTTTATTATTTTTATATTTTACAAAAACAATTATTTTTTTACGAAATTTATTGAAAATGTACCCAAATATACTGTAACTTTTTATTTTTAAAATATTTATTTTTATACATTTTTTTGACCTAACATTAGAAAAATACCCTTATTTTCAATCAAAAATTCACGTGTCAAAATATCGTCATATTCCATAAAGTCGTATGTCGTTTTGTTCGCTAAAAACTCAACTTTCTAATAGTGTAAAAAAACTATACATTACAATGGTAAATGTTCTCAGAAAACAAAACAGTTCGGATCCGATTTTTTTATAATTGTTAAACTAGAGTCATCAGCCAAATGGAATGAATTATATGATAAATAAAGGAATGCATGTTAAAAAACACTCAGACAAGTCAAATGGTATTTTAAGTTGCGCAGTTTTGGCTAATACCAACTTTTTGATTTAAAAATACAACACCCTGTATACCATTTGTTAAATTTTTCAGAAAATTTTAAGATATTTTGTGTACAATGTTCCATACATATTTTTAACTGTTTCGAAAATATAAAATGCATTAAAATTTTTGGAAAAATTAAGATTAATTAATAATTAATAAATAAAATGTTTTCATTGCAAAAATTCGATACAACACTCAATATTTATTTCTTATTTAAGTTTTGATAATGAGAAAGTAAGCCTAAACCATTTTAGCATTCCTTCTTACTGATAAAATAAAAAATAATAATAAATGTGTATCATACTATTTAAAATTATGATGTTATCAAGACTTTCGCAAGGATAATTTTAAACAACTTCTACATTGACATTAACATTTTTTTGTTGTTGTTTTCAAGTTTTAAAGAGTGTTTCATGTTGAAGGGGCACAATGTTTCTTATTATTAAAATTAATAAATAAATAATGAGGCATGTATGAAACATGTTCACCCTGTATAAATAATGATATATATTTATCTGATGAGAGCTGAGCAGGTTATATTGCACACGCTGAGAATATCGCTTCCAATGGCTCCTTAAATATTTAATTATATTGAAGATCACAACTTGCAACTTTTATTGTTGCGCTGAGAACATCGGATCTCCTTTTTATTTTTCATTTAAATTAAATTGGATGGCAACAATCGATGGGAAACAGGTCTAGTATTTCGAGGATTTTTATTGGGTTACAATAGGTTTAACTAATATTATTGGTTTAAATTGAAGATTAGCGTGTTCAAATTTTAAAAAAAAAAAACACTTTTTCGCAATTTTTTAAGAAAAAATGTCTTACTAAATTGTTCTTTTTGCAACCTCTAGTATCTAGTTGAACAGGGTGTTTCGAAATTGCGGTAAAAGAAAATAAAGGTTTAACTTTTGTTTTCTGGGCTATTCGGCCGTCGTCGTAGGTTTTGTTCGCTTGACATTTTGCCAGCGCGAGTGGTTGGCATCCTCAAAAGGTTGACTAGTTGCGTACTACTGACTAAATAAGGTCCTATTCCTCGTTCTCAAGATACAGGGTGTTAAACTTTAAAAAAAATGTTTGTTTTATATCTTAAATATCTACCCTTTACTCAATATTCAATAATTCTGTAATAATATACAGCTATCCAAGCTTAATAAAAATTATAAAAGTAAACTTTCAATAAACACTACATACCCTGAAAAAACTTGTAAAAGTACAAGATCCGGAAATAGGACTGAACGTTTTTAATGGGCCACTGTGAAGGTAGGGTAGGGCGGGGCTAGTTGAGCATAGAGGTAAGTTGGGCAATTAAAATATCTCAAAAACTATCGACAACACGCAAAAGCATCAAATAGCCTAAAGAAGGGGTTGCGCGCGAGGGGAACTCATTGTGCCACCACTAGTGGTGACGCGGCGATCGAGAAAAGTATCCGTGCGCATTGTTTATTTTGTGATTAAAAAGTAAAATAATTGCAAGCCGAAAAATTTTATCTGTGATAGTTAAATGTATTCATCTTAAGTAAATTTATTGCAGTTTTAATATGTAAAAAGATTTTGGATATAATTCTAACCGGTTTTCTGGTAAATTTACTTTTCCTTTAAAATTTCAGGTTGGGGTTAGTTGAGCTACAGTTGCCCAACTAACTTCACGGTTTTAAGTATAAAATGTTTATTTTTTTTATTTTTTAGGATACGGACTTATAACAGTAAGACTACTAGACTCTGCTCAAGATTTAAAAAAGGCTGCAACCCAAACTTTGTACAAGCAACAAAGAAAACGAGCTGACCTATCTAACTTATAAATTTTCTCTGGAAATAGTTCGACCATACCCAAAGGCGGGTCCAAGAAAATTAGCCAAATTAAACAGAAGAGAGAGAAAAGCTGCAATTTTAACAGATGCAGAAGGCATTACAAGAGAAGCAAAATAAAACTGCTTAAAAAGTTTAAAAATCGAAGATGAATTGTTAGGTATTAAAT
Source organism: Listronotus bonariensis (assembly GCA_014170235.1). NCBI lineage: Eukaryota > Metazoa > Arthropoda > Insecta > Coleoptera > Curculionidae > Listronotus > Listronotus bonariensis. The sequence goes on from JACEGR010009235.1 coordinate 16,930, forward strand.
TCAATAGTTAACCTAAGCTAGGTACGTTGCTGTTTTATTAATGAGATTTGTTGTTTTCTCACTGTAAGATTATAAATATAAAAGGAAAATTGTCAAAATGTATTTTTATTGTAAACGTATCAATATTCAAGCCATAATTTAACTATACTTTCTAAGTGCTCCACTAGCCCCATACCCTTGCTCAACTTACCTCACCTATGGGGTACGTTGGGCATACTTGACTATCTACATTAAAATAGATGTAGCTTCTAAATTCGACTTATTAGAAAAAAATTACTATGGACACTAATAATAAAGGATAAATTGCTAATCCATCAGTATGCATTATAAGCCATTAAGAGTTATTTTTGAGGAGCTTTAACCGATCAAGTGAAAAAATTGCTCAACTAGCCCCGCCCTACCCTACTCGGTTTTTGAAATAATTTTTAATTTAATAAATGTTACTTAGGACCCCTGAATATGGTGTCCTGTATTAAACATTTTCATTCATTAGTGTGCCAGGTACGGACTAACCCTAATCAATAGTGCTAATTATTTTTTCACCCTGTATAAGACAGGAATAAAAATAGTATTTTTTTTTATGGCTTTTAAACTCTAAGATAAAAAGCGAAGACATTAAAAAAGTAAATTATTCAGTTCCAATTGGCGGCAAAAAAACTTATTAAGTAGAAAGGTTTCTTTATTTTCATGAAATAAAAATAATGTTAAGATTCTAAAATACATTATAAAGATATTTTTGCAACATTGTATGTCTAATTTTTTTGGCAGAAAAGGGAGTAAAATACTTTGTATAATATATATACGATTTTACGAATTTTGACTTTGTATTAACTACATCCAAAATGTAAAACACACTATATGTCAATTATTACTGGTTTCTAAGATATCAACAGTATGCTGATATACCCAATATCGATTAAAAGTAAAGAAATTAAATAATATTTTGGTTTTAACAAATTTTTAAATAATTTTGTCAATGTCAAAGTGACAAATATTATAATAACAATAACAAAGAGGGCAATTTCTCAGTTACTGCAATTTTGATGTAACATAAATAATATGTTTAAATAACATTTCCGAAATATATTATTGTTTATTGGTTAATATTCAAAATTCTTTAAAGTTAATCAAACCCCAAGAACGATTTGCACCAATTAACCAAAAACAAAATAAAATCTAAGCAGACCCTTAAAAAAGATAAACATCACAGAATAAATAACCTAGCGCACCCACTTCTATACAAATATATCCTTAAAGAGATAAAAAGAGATAAAGCTACATAACTAAAACACCTTCAGTAACGGATATCTCCTAAATAGAAACAAGGAGCCGGTAATATGTCAATAAATCCTTACAACTTCTCTAGTTATCGATGATCTCTATCTTCCTTCCTTGTCTCTCCTACGGAAACCTTTCTGTCTTCCATCTCTCTCTCGCCCTTTAGAAGTTGAGCAAATCAAGTGGGCTTGGCGTTCAAAGTGAAAGACTGCCTATCAGATATGCAGCATAGCCAACCAGTGGCTTTTATAGGAGTTAAGTTTGGTTAGGTTCACCTCCCTTTTGCACCTGTGGAGAAAAGAGCGATCATTCGGTGTTATGCTCGCTACCTGTGAGCATTTTCAGTCGCGGTGAGCTTTTGAGAGCACTCTAGTTCGGTTCCGGGTATTTGGACATTTTTTTAAATCTTACAAACGAATGTTTGTAATACTTATTCTATATCTACTTCTTTAAAGTGACTGAGACTTAAAAAGTGAACATTTAGATTTAACGGTGTTTTTCGCATTAATTTTGAAAAAGCTGTAGAAGACATTTTTAGTGCTACATGTCGAAAGTTTTGTGATAAATAAACGTGAGTTTTTAAGTGAAAAAATTATTTAGATAGAAGGTAAGTTCGTTATAAACGTTGGCCTTTGTACAACAATATATTCTAAGGGCTGGGTTTCACTACCTTGCGAATTACGACTCAATATATAAGTATATAAATATAATGGTACTAACTATGGCGGTTCTAGAATTTTCAAATTACTTTATTAAAGAAGTGAGATATGGTATTCACACCAAATATAGTATACTAGATAAAACCTATTGGCCTTAAGAGAAACACTTTTGTAAAAAAAAAACCCAAAAAATATTTTTTTGTCAACCCCTCTACTCCCCTCCCCGCCGAAAAAAATCTATGTTTTGAAAATGAATCATATATTTGTATTTTCTTTTGTAAATTTCAAATTCTTTCATAAAATAACAGATTTCGCAAAAATATCTGTTTTTTTTCTTATTAAAGCATCTTAAAGTCGTGCATAAAAAAATTGTTGGGTATAAAAAATGTCCATAGTTTTTTGAAAAATATACACAATTTAGCAAAATTTGGAATTTTTTAATAAAATGTAATTAAATTTTTGAAAAAATACATATACACAAAATATATTTCAAAAAATTAAATTCGCTCTTGAAACTTAGATTTTTCTATGGGAATGGACAAAAATGTATTTTTTTCAAAATTTCTTAGTAGTAGTAGGTCGCATGTATCACAAATTTGAAAATCCTAGTACCTCCTCTAGTGCTACAGGTATCGTGGTGTATTTTTTTTTAATTTTTTACTTATGTCTTTGTTTTATACAAAAGATCCTAGAAAAGTTTTTACAAGGTAATCAGGTGACAGATGATCCAATAAACAGATCAATGTATTTTTTATAAATGAAGCAAAAATGTTCAAATAAGTTAATAAAACTCATTTACATATTTAATTTTGTCATTTAAATACACTTCAAGCATTTTTTTTAAATTTAAATATTGTTTTTAAATTAAATTTACCTTAAAAGAAACTGCAATCAATATTCTAAATAAAGACTAAGTATAAAAGTTTATGCATACTTACTATAAATGACTAATAACAATGTGTTAACCATAGTTTTATTATAAAAATTACAATAATTTATTTTTGTTATTGAAAATTTATTAATGAGTAATATTAGCTTACCTATATTTATCTATGTCGCAGGCAAACGGTAATTTTAGGCAAATGACTTCTGCCTAGGCAAATGCCTTCTGCCTGGGTAAATGACTTCATGAAATTTTTATTTAAAACTATTTTGCATAGGTAAATGCATTTTGCCGTGGTCCTTGTTAGGCAAATGACTGTGATATATTTGATAACATATTAGGCGTACAGTGTGTTTTGCAGACTACAGTAAAAATCACGAGCACGTGTATTTTGGTTGGTTCAAAGCGTTATAGACGGTCATGCAAAACTGTCACATTGGGGCGGCCATGGTTAATTTTGGTTAGTTAATTTTTTTTTTTAATTTGCTTTATTAAGAAATTTAAAAAAAACCATATTTAACTAACCAGAACTAACCATGACTCCCCTTCCCCTCAATGAGACAATGAGAATGTCTGACCGCCTGGTTATACAAATATTGCTTTTTCCATTTGTCTAAAAATTGCTGAGGCAAATAGAATTAAATGCAAATGGACTAGGCAAACACACTTACGTTCTTATGTTATCCCCAAAAAAAGAAAACAAGAAAAATCATCGTTTTTACAATTAACCCTTAAATAAATGATATCGATCGTTATTCACCCTTAATAATATCCTCGTTTCTTAAACAGCTATTAACACTTTATCTTTTTATTTGCAGTATTCTTCAAACAAAACTCTTAAATGGGAAGAAAATTATTTAACAACCAGACCAATATAGCGAGCATTATTTACTGAAAATAGAAAATGTTAATTTCAAACGGAAATCCTCTGGCAACCGGAAACGACTTTTCCAACGTTGCCACGTTATCTGGCTGTTGTCCAGTACCACCAAGGTCTGGAATAATAAACTGGAAGATGGACCCTGTAGGTTTGCCTGTGCCCAATACAGCTCCAAGTGTGTTGCCGTCGGGATTGGCACTTAGTCCTACAGGTTAGTTTATTTATTTATTGGACATTGGATTAGTATGTATTAGGGTGTCCCATAAATGACCGTTAAAAAAAAATGCAGTTTTTTAAATCGTTAACATAAAGATAAAGTACTCAATTCTAGTACACAACATAAAGTGCTAAAAAACAGTAACTTTTTTTAACACTTCGAAGCTTTTTTACACTTTGAAACGCGACATTAGGGTGAACCAAACGGTCAAGTTACCTTTGATTTCGTCATTATTTCTTTGAGTTCATGTGTCACTAGTTTTAAAATTTGACAGTTTGCAAATAAATTCATTAAAAATTACTATTATGTAACAAGTGCATAAAGTGATACTTTTTTTTACGAAGGGAAGTACAGCAGGAGCCGTTAGGCGAGGTGCGGCAATCCTATGAGTAAAAAAACACTTTATGCATGTGTTACATACTATATTTTTTCCACGACCATATAAAATTTTTCTAAAATGCCATTTTATACATGTTTTATTTATCTAAACTTATTCATTTTAGTTTTTGCAACACAGCCATTATATTGCAACAAAAAATCATAGCCTCCTTATTTTTCAAGAGACAATTATCCTCTTCATAACCATGCATTTATTATTTAATTTTAGACAATTGTATGTACTTACTTTTTGTGGAAATAATACTAAAACAGTATAAATTCCTTTTTAATTTCTTAGTTATTCAAATTCATTACAACTATTAATTTTTAATAATTTCTATTAAATGTATTTGCAAACTGTCAAATTTTAAAACTAGTGACACACAAACTAAAAGACATAATGACGAAATCATAGGTAACTTGCCCGTTTGGTTCAGTTGATGTCGCGTTTACTGTTACATTGCATAAATTAATATTAAAATTTATTTTAGTAGGCACTGAAACAAAACACTAATTCACACTGTAAAAAAGCTCACAGTGTCAAAAAATTTACTTTTTTAACACTTTATGTAGTGTACTAGAATGGAGCACTTTAACTTCATGTTAACAATTTAAAAACAGCTTCTTTTCTAACGGTCGTGGAAAAAGTTTTTTTGTTTCACCCAAAACCATCTCAACGAATGCCCAAACAAAGCTCCTGTTAAAAGCGCGGCTTAAAATATTAATTTTAAGTCTATACGGGGTGTTTTCTAATTGCGTTAAGAAAATTTGAAGGCATATTCCTTAACCAATTTCACGAAAAAAGTTTATATAAACATAGGTTCGAAGATGCTTTGTTTCTAAGAGACAGGGTGTTTAACTTTAAAAATAAAATCGGCTTTTTCATATTATCTTAAATATGCCTTATCCGATTTTAATAAAATTTGGCTGTGGTATTTATTGAGAGAAAAGGTTAATTTTGCAATTAACTAATTTTAATTAGTGAGACCAGAGGCGTCGTGGGACGCATATTGGCTAATATTATTGACAAAAAAATGTATGCCACTGACTTTTTTTCAACTTTTTAATTTTTACCAGATGAAACACCTAAAAATACAGCTTTTTTGCTTTATCATATTTGTACGTAGCTTGCTTAGTTTTCCTGAAAAAAATCCGCCCAACTGCATAATCCTGGACGATACAAAAACATAATTTCTTTTTTAAATTAGTTGTTAAAACTACTTATTAGCAACTATATAACAACAACAACAAATAATTAAATAAAGTTTATATCTAGTCGAACAAATTTTACATAAAAAGTTTTTTGAAAAGTTAACACCCTTTTTTTGTTAACGAAAAATTTAAAGACCTATGTTTTTATGAACTTTTTTCAGAAAAATGGCTTAGAAATACGTCCTTAAATGGTCTTACCGCAATTAGGAAACACCCTGTATAACATCAAAAACCGGGTTTTTACCATTTTTATGCCCTGTATAAAAGGTCCATTGAATCAAATTTTTATCTTCAGCATTTAATTTTTAGAGAGCTTTGCGCCTATTTATTTATTTATTTATTTTTTCATTTATTTTAAACCCATTTAATAGATATTATTTACCTAATTTTGTTGTAATTTGACAATACTATTTATACCATACGGGGGCTTATTTGGCTCAAATTTGATTAAATATATAGGTCCAGTGGCGTCTCGAGAGGCACCTGAAAAAATATACCTGTCAAAAAAATATTGTTATTTAATTCTTATATTGCTCTTATAAAAGAAAATATAAAAATATTGCTTTTTAGCCTCAGTGAATTTTGCCCTTTTCTTAATTATTTTTTAAGAACAAACAAAAATAAAATCCACACCTAATTGCATTATTCCTGGAAAAATATTTTAATCTTTTATCTCGTTATACATCTTTAAATACGTTTATTATCATTATCTATGACTCCTTTGTCTAAAAATATTTAATCTGTTTCAATTTAACTTTGATTTTAATTACTAAAACCAAAACTAATAAAAATAACCTTTATACCATTGAGATAGAATTATGCAACAACATTATTTTTCTGTTAAGAATTAATATCTACATGTCTGACTTTTTATCTACACCGACTTTAGATCCCCTAATTTAATTTATAACACCTACGACTTCCATATAAATTAATTCCAAATAAATAAAATCTCATTTGTCACTTAATTAATAATAATCTTTTATTATAATTTTCCTTTGACTAAAAATGACTTTGCAATTTAAATGGTTTAAGATATTTATAGACTTGATCTATTATTTTATTTGCATTGCGCACATGGCGACACTACTCGCCTGTGAAAAGTTCACTTTCCGCACTAGTGCGGAAAAGTACAAACATTTTGAACCAAATTTTAGAGAGTTGCAATGAAGAATTTTCATTTACCAGCATTAATAATAAGTATAAGTAGGGTATTAGGTAGCATAGTAACAAATTTGGTTTAAATGTTTTCCTTACTATCGTAGAAAAAATAACGTGCCGAAAGCGCCTTTTCGGCACTTGACGAAACTCCGCTACGCGTCATTCGGCCAACTGGCACTTTCAGCACTAGTTAAAAAATATACTATTATTTAAAACTGTGTATGTAATGCTGACATCACCAACTTTTGAAAGTGTGAAAGTGTCATTTTTCTAACTTTTACTTTCATCCTAGGAAAGAAAAGTAAACTTTTGTCCCGTGGGCCGAAAGTAAAATAAAATAATAGTAACGCTAGCAACCGTCGCAAAACTTTGCGAACTTGACATATTGTCTGGATATTTTAGACATCTCTGTGAGAAACTTTCTGTCATTTTCAAAAATATCTTGTCGTTTTTCTCTTCTGCTTATTTCGGCCTGGTTGCTACTAGCCATGCCATTTTCAGATTGAATGGCCCAGGATCTTACGGACCATTCTCCAAGGCTAAGGGTATTTGGATACATTGATAACTGATAATAAAAGAACAATATAGTGTTTGGGATCTACGAGTGGTTTCAATTTTGTTTGACTCTCTTTTCATCACATACTTTGATGGCATTTCCAACAAAAACTTTTCGCTGCTTCCAAGTCATATTGTCCCAGAACTTTTATATAACTTCTCTCGATCCTCGTTTAAAATTAGGACACCTTTACGAGCGATAATTGCCTGGTAGCCTAATTATTTGACAAATTAAAAATCATTTTGTTAGGTTGACACATTTTTGAATAAAAAAACACAGTGTTTGTGTAAATGTAAAAAAACATGGTTTTAAATAAAATAGCATACAAACCTCAGTAAAAACTAGACTATTAGCTAACGCGTAAAAAAACACAGAACAAAACATAAATTAAAAACACAAAATTTCTCAAATCTAAAATTTGTTAACACTTATTTGAAAAAAATTACACGACAAACTGGAATGCTTCCAGTATTTTAGCAAAGGAGATATGTTTAAAAAACGAAAAATTAAAGAAAGTGCGTACATATTATTAAATATGGATAAATGTGTAGCATCAATATCTGTTAATTTAAATAACACTATAATACACAACCTTTGCTTGATACTGATGTATCTTCAGGAAAACTTAAAATCAGCTTTCCAGTGACGCAAATAGAGCGCTCCCGAGTAGCTCAGGAGCATTTCGTTCTACTTTTATGGCGTTCCAGTGACAGAAAGTCTTATGCACCTGAGCTACTCCGTTTTTCTTTCCCCTTGCCCCTCATGCACCAACCCCTCTTTTGGTTTTGTGCTTCAAACGTGTTTTTTATGATTAAGGATGGATTTTTAAATGATTTATTTAAAATGGAATTAGATATTAAAAAGAGATTATTATTATAAAGCCAAGAAAGGTTAAAAACAACGAAATTTTAAAATTTCTTAAAGTATCTCTCTTTCCTTGTCTAAGGATGCGTTCCAGTGACTAACTTTTTAGAGCAGTTCAAGAGCTTCAAGCCCTGGAGCGTGACGCCCAAAAATTTTCGTCACTGGAAAGACCCTCAGAAGTACACTAGCACCAGTTATGTATGTCATTTATGACACAACATTTGACATTTAATGTGAAAAGATTTCTTAATATCCTAAAACTAAAGCCTGAATTTTAAAAATTTAAAACATAAAAAATAGTTAAATATTAATTTTTTTATTTTTCTTCAATTTTATTTTGTGAACAGTCAGACTTGCCACCGAAACGTCGGCTTTTTAGCTTTCCTAGGTACTTATTTTAAATTTTTTGGGTTTTTTGGAAGCATCTTTCTATATTTTGTTTTAGGAAAAACGATCAGATTTAGTGTAGGTATATCCAAATAAATACCATCAATTTTTCATTACATACTGTCTCAACAGGAGCCTTTTCTCTAGACAGGATGAAAGACTTTCCACCTTGGTTTGTAGTGTACTATTGACTGCCGAAATCTGTCCATAATGTCATTTACTGACGTTTAAAAAAAAATCATATTTTTGCCTCCTTAACGTATCTTTATTGATCCCTCCAAGGCATCCGACCGAACAGGTGTGACAAAACAATAAATATTCATACTTTAATACTCACAAAATATTTTTATTATTACTTCCCCTTTTTACACCCAAATTAGTTATTAATATTCCAGATAAGAACTGTTACAAATTAAATGCCAAGAAAAGACATGTGGTTGTTTTTAAATAAGCCATCCGCACCAGATTTCATTAACCTTATATTCCTTGGCAGGTGGTGATATCATAATTTCGATTTAATGGTTTTTATGAAAGAAAGTGATAATGTTGATATTTATAAAACCATATTTTATCGGGACCATAACATGGTTGGTGGTATGGTCATTTTATGCGGCAGTGATTAAATTGTACGATGTATTTATAATGAACCATAAGGTGGCCGCCGGCGCTGCTGGGTGGATTTTATTGTACAATCTGGTACGCATTACATAACTTTATTATTTAAAAACACCGTTTTTAATTAATAATAATAATAATACATTTATTGTTTTAACCATATTACATAGTATGAGGCATGTACAGTAGGTAAAAAAATTAGAAAAAATGGTTAACAATAGGCCTTAAGTAATGATGCAGACATCTGGAAAAAAGATACTGTTCAGGCCTTAAAATATAAGAATAATTTTTAATCTAACTAAAACTAAATGAAAAATATATTGCGCTTAACAATGCTAACAAAAGATTTTTTATTGGGATGCTAAGGAATAGGAAAAGGGATAAGAGGTGGGTTGGATAGTAGAGGAGAGAAAAAGAACCTGCACAAAACAAATGCTACTCTAAACTAAAGAGCTTTCTTTTAAACTGGGTTTTAAATGTAATAACGGACAGTTTAATATTAAAGAATTAATGTAGTAGGCTATATTGTAGAAAAATGATCGATTAAACATCTTCTAACGATATTGTGGTATGGTCAAAGATACCCTCTCCAAATGTTTAAATTATGAACATCTATTCTATTTTGTTATATAAATATGAAGGGAATTTAGGTTTGATTAACTTAAAACCAGTGCCGTATTATCCATTAGGCTGACTAGGCTACAGCCTAGAGCGCCATGAGAAAAATAGGCGCCAGAAAGGGGAGTAATAGGCGCTAGACAGAGGAGTTCCTCTGTGAATAAGGTGCTTTGAAATAAATGAAATAGGCGGGTAGAGGAGGGAATGACTTTTTTTGTTTTTTGGTTATCAAATTTCATTTCGGGTGGTAAAGTAAGGCGCCTGAAAAGAAAATAATAGGCGCAACGGTAGTAAGGACCTTTTTTTGCTCTTCAAAATTCTTTTGTCACGCAAAATAGGCGCTCCGGGACTTGTAGTCTAGGGCGCCTCATAGGGTTAATACGGCCCTGCTTAAAACATTAATTTAAAACAACTTAAATAATTTTATTAATAGGTATTTTTAAATTAATCCCCAAAAAATCTTTTTGTGGCTAGTTATTCTTATCTTGAAGATGTGAGCAAAATTTAAACGAAATCAATGACCCCAATCAGTACCCTTACTTCGTAAAAATCGAATCCGATTGGACGGATCGCATTAAACCTAATACTGTACTCTTCGTCCTAGAATTTATCGGATGCATATAATCCGGTTCTAAATTCTTTTAAATTTGACATAGAAAAGTATATACAATTACAAAGACAGCAAACAAATAAAAATTCTTACCTTACTTTTGTGATATTTTTTTAAATAAATTTTATTTAATTTCAAAAAACAAGACAAAATAATAACGCAAACCACTAAAGAAACACTGTCACAATAGAAACATTTTGCACCTCTTAAAATAACAGACGTTCTTTGACCTCCTTATGGTTATCGTTAATAAACATAACGATTACGGCAGCAGTTTTAGACAGAGATTTTGCAGCCTCTTTAAAGAAATTTGTCTTGCGTCTGCGCTTTCGACACATAACCTTATTTTTGCCTGTGGTTCACCGATTTTAAAGTTAACGAGAAATCAGTATTTACTTTTATTCTTCATAGGATATAAATTGATATTTAAATATATGCAAACACTTCTGTTGATTTCGTTTTTAAAGTAGATGCAAACAATACAGTATAAGCAAAACACAAAAAGTAAGGTTAGGTTTGGTAGTAGAATAAAAAGCAAGTGTACCAGATTGTAACATCTAAATGAATTACTGATTTTAGAATATCCGTAAAAGTGCAAGTCCGTTTTAATTTTTTAACACTATTTGATTTTATTACTGCTATAGATTTTTGCTAATTAGAGCCTATGTATAAATGATATATTAATTATTACAGCATTAAAATTTTAACCCTTTAAATAATTGATATTAAAATTTCTACAATCCGGCAACCACGCAGTTTAACAATAACGATAACGATAACGATGAGCTCTGCGGTATTCATCCGCAATTAAAGGAGTCCGGTATGGTTAATAACGATAACTGATCATGTTTGCCTTACTGCGCAGTCTCAGAATGACGTTAACCACAACGGAATTGCAAAATAAGGGGTGCAAAATGTCTCTAATATTTAAGCACATTTAAGCTTATTTTATTTCCCACTAGTTCGTTTTTGCACTTAACTGTCATTTTCAAACCTATTTCAAAACCGTAATATCGTATAAATTTAACGTCCGAACCGACCAAACTTAATTCAAATCGCTTGAAAAACAGGATTGACTTATGGCGTTCAATCCAATCCCTTACTCAATCTGAAACGTGTTTATCGCAATTTTTTGTCGGATTGAGTTTTATCCGATCGGTTGAATCGGATTCAGTATAACGATGTACCCTTAGATAATTATATATTTTTTGGAATATCGTAACAACTAACTTTACAAATAATGTTTTAAGGAAAATGGTATTCAAGTGTTCAGTTGGGCCGACCTGGCCTAACGAGCAAAGAATTCCGAAGATGGCATCTTC
>JACEGR010009236.1:0-28562 GCA_014170235.1 Listronotus bonariensis
AAATATTATATATAAAAAATATTATAACTAGAAATCATTATACACAATTTTTAAAAGACATTGGTGTAACCTGAAAAAATAACTTTGTGAAGCTTATCTCAATCAAAAAATGATGTGCAAGCACTCGAGCCCCACGATTATGGGCGCTATTTTATGCGGTGTACTTTTTTAAAAATAAAGTAACCACGTGCGGACGGCAGCTCTTCGTCGGTAGGCACTATGGGAGTGTGTAAGGAGTGCTGTACACATATATTTAGGGCGCCACTCAGTTAAAAAAATGTTCATAGTCTCTATAACTGAGAATTAAGAGAGCTAGGTTTGTTTAGTTGTATAAAGAAATAAAAGACTGAGATAAGCTCTACAAATCATATAATAAAGAATTTTTCCTTTTTTTTGTGAAATTTATTTACAATGCTTAGAAAAAAATCTAAGTAAGAGTGTTAGATAAAATAAAAATTAATATATACACTATGGCAAACTGCCATAATATTTCAAGAATACCAAACGTTTATTTCTTATTCTATAAAATTATTTAGTTATTATTCCTAATACACTAGAAAAATTGTGAAAAAAAGGTTTTTGCTTATCAAACAAAAGAAAATAATATCCAATTTTTCAATTTCTATAGAGAGAAACAATACCAAAGAATGTAGGTAATACAAAAAAAACCTGGCCTGTTGTGCTGATTCCAGGGGTGTCTTGTATTTGGCTTATGTTTGGATGCTTATTTCCGATGGATTAGGTGAATTGGTAAAACCATAAATCAAGCTACATTGACTGGATGGTGAAATGTACCCCAGGAATGTACCCCTAAAAACAAAAACCCTCTATCAGAGGGTTCACAAACACAAAATTAATACAATTTTGTACAAAAAGTAGATTTAGGTTTCAAGATAGCTTAAAAACACTTGTGACCAGCAGCAAACGGTCAAGGTAAGAGAGGCTGCTGAAGGCAGTTTTCCGTCTTGTCGTTCAAAGTTTAGTAGGCTTTTGCCAAAGTTGCCGAAAAAACGAGACACACCAGGAATTTTGTTACTATAAGTAGAATAAAAATTAAATAAAATAAAGAAAAAGGACGATATTGCAACAGTGTGTTGCGCGGTAGTACGATCTGCCGAGACTGCCGTACTCCTGCATCCCACAATTTAAATTATTAAAAATTAAAGGGCCAAAATGTTGTCATTTTAGGCGAATGCGCCGGTTTTGTTAATAAAATTGTTATTATAATTAAATCGAAAGCATCATTTAAAAAATAAAAATGCTACATTGCTTCTCTCCAAAAAAGAAAAAAAAATAAAGTCTACATGGTAGATTTTATTCTTTTTATTACTTATCTACATCTTAAACTTTCCTGATTAATAGAGAATTACATGACTTAAATTAACTTAAAACTAGTTAACAGTAAAGGGGCTGTTTTCAAATATATACAAAAATAGTGTCGCCAAAATTTTTATATTGATAACCTTTCGCGTATCAAACGTCCCAAGGGAGAGGTCACTATGGGTAGGTCATTTTTAGTAAGTCTCAATCCGGGAAAAGTGTATAAATCGGTAGGTCTACTTAAATTTTGGCAAACTACCCATCAGAGCTCAAAATATAATGGGTAATAGGTAAGAAGTTAATTAAGAATTAGAAAATAATTAAATTAATTAAGAAATAAATAATAATAAATTATTAATACCGGATATTTATATACAAAAATATTTACAAGCGAAAATATACAAGATAGATGTACAAGTTATTGATTATGAGCGAAACACTAGTGTAAATTATAATATGCTCACGGTACTATACCACCAAACTACTTAAATATTTTTAAGTAGTACCAATAAAGTACTTATTTAATAACAGGCGTTTGATTCCGAAAATTTAAGATGTTATAACCAAACGAAACTGAAGTTGCGACAGCTTAAATAGTAAAAAGTCTGCCCTCGTGCATCAGTTCTTATACCTGCAATAAACTTATAGATAAAGCTATATTTAGCTTTCTTGTGTTTAACTTTAAAATTACAAAAAGCTTTCATTTAAGAAATATAGTTAAACTAAATCTTAGAATAATAAATTCTAACGAACGTGCTAAAAATATTAAGATAATAAGAATAAGATAGGCTACTATCTGAATTAAGAAATATACAATAAAGATAAGTTAAACAGTATTTTTTTGTAAAATAGATAATTTTATCAAAATACTAGACAAAGGCTAGTTAAATAATTTTTTTTGTTCTAATAAGGTAAGGTAGATAAGTTTGTTATAATGACAACAAAAGAAAGTAAACATTTTTATTGCAATAACAATAAAAAGTTAGTCTCAAATAGAATCAAGAGAATATAATTTATTTCTTAAAAAATAAAGGTAAGGTAAATACTTTTATATAATAATAAAAATATTAGGTAAGGTATTATAAAGAAAGTGACTTTTGGTCATCGTCGGAATCACACGTTGATCCACAGTAAGGTAGTAAATCTTTTACATGCCACTTCCCAGCCTTAGAACCGTTTGTATTTTTAGTTCATAGACTAGTGGAGACAGTTTTTAGAGACAATAGAGAGAATATGTTTGGGACTTAATTTAGCTGCAAATTTATCTGCGGCACTGGACAACATTTTATTCGGACGCCAAACTTTGTCACCTACGTTAAAACTTATATCGCGTTTCCGAAGATTATACGATTTTGAGTTTTTTCATAAGCAGAATGCAATTTTTGCCGTATATCGACGAAGAGCTTACGAAACTCAGCTAAATTTTCGGCATAGGTATTTCTATCGCCAGGTAAAATCTCAATCGATTGATCATCAAGAGGTTCGTTATAATAGTCGCCAGATAAGGGAACATGTCGACCAAACATTAAATAAGCAGGGGAAAACCAGTTACTTCATGTACTGCTGTATTAATTGCTTGTCTAATTTCTGAAACATGTATGTCCCAGTCATCGTGTTTTTCGATATAACATCTGATGGCGGTAGTTATAGTTTTATTATTTCTTTCCACAAAATTACATTGTGGTGAATAATACGGGGTAAACCATTGTTTAACTTTATACTTCTCGCACAAAAGTTTCAAATTGTGGCCGGAAAAATTTGGAGCATTGTCACACATAATGATTTGAGGTACTCCGAAAATAAGAAAAACATTGTTTTCTAAAATTTCCACAACAAGAGGGGACTTAGAATGCTTGAGAGGGAATATAAGAGTGTATTTGGAAAACCAATCAGCCACTACTAACAACCATTTATTACCCTTTTTTGACCTGGGGAAAGGACCAATGAAATCTAAAGAAATGACTTGACCTGGTAAGTCAACCATTTTTCTCTTCCCATTTTACCAACCTTAGGTAAATTTGAATGTTTCTGTGCACCACATACTAAACATCTACGAACAAATTTAAGAATATAGGCTCTCATTTGAGGCCAATAGTATGTTTCCTGCACGCGAAACAGAGTTTTACGAAAACCGAAATGACCACTGGTCGGAGGTGTATGACAGGATTCTACAACTTTACTTCGTTGTGATTTTGGAACTAAGATCTTCCATTCTCGATTGTTAAAGTTGTGAGACATACGACTAGGAATAAACTTTAGAACTAAATTATTTTCAACTCGCCATTGAGGGTACTTTTCAGGATTCTTTAAAATATTTTCCCGAAGCGAAATATACCAGGGATCAAGAGAATTAATATCAATAGTGATTAAAGAAACTTGAGGAGAAAAGGTTTGAGAAGTGGACGGAATATTATTATCACTATTATCATTATCATTCACACAGGGGATGCGACTTAAAGCGTCAGGGACTAAATGCATGGAACCTTTTCGGTGCTGCAAATCAAACGTATGCTGTCTTAAACGAAGCAACCAGCGACTAAGTTTACCAGAAGGGGTTTTTAAATTATTAAGCCACAGCAAACTGTAGTGGTCGGTGATGACAGTAAAGCGGGTTCCTTCAATCCAAGGCCTAAATTTCTCAATACAAAAAATAACGCCTAAACACTCCCTTTCAGTCACTGAATAATTCTTCTCAGCTCTAGACAACGCGCGGCTTGCATAAGCGATAACTTTCTCTTCTCCATCTATAAACTGAGTTAACATACCACCAATTCCAACATCTGAAGCATCTGATTGAACATAGAACTTTTGAGAAAAATCTGGCTGTACTAATATCGGAGCGGATACCAACTTCTGTTTAATACGTAAGAACGCTTCTTCGGCTGCATCATTCCACTGGATCGGTTCTTTTTCTTTTTTCCTTTAAGAAGTGCATTAAGAGGACTGACAAGAGATGAAAAGTCTTTTACAAACCTGCGGTACCAAGAACACATGCCTATGAAACGTTTGACTTCAGTAGTAGTCCGTGGACGAGGGTAATTAGTCATAGATTCTACTTTAGAAGGATCAGTAGCAAGAGAATTGTTTCCAACGATAAAACCAAGATATTTTAATGATGTCTTAAAAATTGACATTTTTCGAGATTTATTGTAAGACCTGCATCTTTAAGTAAATTTTTTGCGGTGTTTAGTAAATCAACGTGATGTTCAAAAGTAGGAGAGCAAAGTAAAATATCATCTAAATAGGAAAATATATAAGGTTCGTATTTAGGACCAAATATTGAGTCTACTAATCTTTGTTGAGTTTGTGCAGCGTTGCACAAGCCAAAAGGAACTACTTTAAATTGAAAATGACCTCGACCAATAACAGAAAAAGCCGTTTTTTCTTTGGATGCATCATCCAAAGGAATCTGCCAAAATGCTTTTCGTAAATCTATAGAAGAGATAAATTTAGCATTACGTAAATTACTTAAAATACGATCTACATGAGGCAAAGGAAAACTATCATATTTCGTAATGGCATTTAAAAAACGTCCATCAAAACAAAATCTAAACTCACCACTTGGTTTTTTAACTAACAATGTAGGAGAACACCAAGGGCTTTGGGATTCCTCAACAACACCTAACTCTAACATAGAATCTAATTCTTTATTTAAAATTTCTTGCATATATGGAGAAAGTAAATAAGGTTTTTTCCTAAAAAGGTTTATTATCGCCTGTATCTATAGTTAGTTTAATTTTATTAGTTTTTCCTAATTTAACTTCACTATTAATTTCTTTAAATGAATCTATTACTTTAAGAGCTTCTAATCTTTGAAAAGGAGAAAGATCATCTATCGAATAAAGTTTTGGAATGAACATATTTTTAGATATTATTGGCTCGGTGTCAAGCTCAAAAGTATCATTGTGGATAGACCACTTATTATCTTTAAAATCCATTATTAAATTAAACTTTTTTATAAAATCCATACCAAAAATAAATGCATGAGTTATAGAAGGAACAATTAAAACTTTATTTATTCGACAGATGTCGTTTATAAAAATAGGTAAATCAGCGAAACCAGAAACTTTTTGTTGCGTGCCATCTGCCGTGCAAATATTAGAGTTATTGATAGAATGTATTTTAATTTTAAATTTCCTTAATATTTTAATTCCATCTAATCCGACAATAGAAGAATTGGCTCCTGAATCTAATAAAACTGTAATATCTTGATCATAAAGACGTACTGAAATATAAGGTCTATTATCATTAACTTGATTAAGAAATAAAGGTAATACTTCATTATTTTTAACTGATTTAAGAAAATTTGAAACATATTTAAGCCAATTATTCCATTCTGTTTTATTAAAATACTTTTTAGTGGTAGTAATTTCATCAGAGCAATGACCACCAGCATTACTTGATGACAAAATTAGTTTTTTGAACATTTTGGACACGAGTTAACTTTAACGTTAGGCTCGCCACATCGAAAACAAAAAATGTTTCTTTTTTCTTTACAAGAGTTATAGGTATGATTAGGTAATCGACAATTAAAACAAATTATTTTATTTTTAGATTTACAATAATCTTTATCATCTGAATTTGTAGGTGGGCTATTATTCGATTTAACTGAGTTGTTATTACGCGAATCTGGTTTAGCATAATTTCTTTTAAAATGTTGCGTATTACTATGTCGAGAATTAGATTGATCGGAATTTTCTAAATAAAATATTTGAGGAGATTTTTTAGAAGTTGTATGTGCAGCTTCTTCTAATCTTTTAACTAAGATAGACAAATCTGAAATAGAATCAATAGTATGGACAGCCAACTGGCTTACATAATCAGGAAGTAAATTTTTACGCATATATTTTACCTTAGTGACCTCCGCTGGGGGGTAGATAAACGAGAAAATAAGTTTTCTAAATGAGCAATAAAAATAGTTACGGATTCATTTCTTTTCTGCTTTCTTTGTCTTATCTGTTCCCAGATATCATCGTCTGCATGAGGAGGTAAAAAATCTTTTTTAATTTAGAAATTAGAGAAGGCCAATCTGTCACAGTAGATTTAATACTACGGTACCAGACAAACGCATCTCCTACGAAGAATTCGACTGCTGAGTTAAACAATTCATTTTCCGGAAAGTTACGAGCTTGAGCAAAATCAGACACTTTTTCTAAAAAATAGAAAACACTTTTAGGTTCACCATTGAATTTAATTCCCCAAGTAGAAATGGGTTGTTTGCTTGAAGAGCATGTAATCACTGGATTAACATTTACTATAGGAGGTGTTTGATTAGTACTATTTGAGCTATTATTTTGAGCGTCTAAATCCTCTATAATTTTTCATCTAAATCTGACTCTAATTTTAAGCAGGTGGCATAAGCTTCGTTTCGAAATGCAATGACAGCCTCCTTATTTTCTTCAGGGATAATTATTCTTTTTATTCGACCGCCCAAATGAGCAAGTCTTGATTTTACACGAAGATAAGTACTATCGGTAGATGTACCTTCAAAATCAGAAATTAAAGTTTCAATAGATTCAATACTTTTGTTTATCTGGGTTTGCTCAACGTTAAAAGAAGTTACATAAGTTTCCATAAAAACTTGGCCAAAAGGACAATTAATTTCTTTTCTTAGAAGTTTAGATAAGATTTTTCTTTTATCATTTACATTACGATCAGTATAAACAGCACGAATGTTTAACTCATAATCAAGTTCATAATCCAATAAGTGATTGATTTGAAATTTATCATGTATTGCAGCCATATTTAATTACAAAGAAAATGATTATTTAATAAAAGTGACGATTAAGCAACTTATTTGTTTAATAAAATATAAAAAAAATTAAAAATATTTAGGACAACCAGTATATAAAATGAGATCCCACTCGGTATATTTAATAATTAAGGTAATTAGTCAATTTAAGGACAATCTGTATAGTAATTAAAATTTGATTTAAGTATTTAATAATTAATTAATTTTGAGACAGCCGGTATAAAATTTAGGCTATGACGAAATGTTGCTAATTTATCTGAAGATCTAAAATTTATTTTTACTAAAAATAATTTTAAGTTCCACAAACATTTTTTAAAATAAATGTACGTATTTGTAAACTGGTCATTTTTTAGAATTTAAAAATGCTCTAAAAACCCGTAATATTCAAATAACTTTGCAACTACTACCTGAGTAAACAACAAAAGAATGCCAACTTTTTATACCTTAACTGTAGGTTTAAATTTTAACCTAGAGATAATTCTGTTTATTAATATTTTTAGATATAATAAAGATAAGAAATTTGGAATCTTATAGAAAATAATTATTTTAATTGATTTTGGATTTAAACGAAAATAAATTTGTGACAAAATAAATTGTCAAGTTAAAGCATAAGACAAAGAAAGCTGGAATAGAGAAAAAATATTATATATAAAAAAATATTATAACTAGAAATCATTATACACAATTTTTAAAAGACATTGGTGTAGCCTGAAAAAATAACTTTGTGAAGCTTATCTCAATCAAAAAAATGATGTGCAAGCACTCGAGCCCCACGATTATGGGCGCTATTTTATGCGGTGTACTTTTTTAAAAATAAAGTAACCACGTGCGGACGGCAGCTCTTCGTCGGTAGGCACTATGGGAGTGTGTAAGGAGTGCTGTACACATATATTTAGGGCGCCACTCAGTTAAAAAAATGTTCATAGTCTCTATAACTGAGAATTAAGAGAGCTAGGTTTGTTTAGTTGTATAAAGAAATAAAAGACTGAGATAAGCTCTACAAATCATATAATAAAGAATTTTTCCTTTTTTTTGTGAAATTTATTTACAATGCTTAGAAAAAATCTAAGTAAGAGTGTTAGATAAAATAAAAAATTAATATATACACTATGGCAAACTGCCATAATATTTCAAGAATACCAAACGTTTATTTCTTATTCTATAAAATTATTTAGTTATTATTCCTAATACACTAGAAAAATTGTGAAAAAAAGGTTTTTGCTTATCAAACAAAAAGAAAATAATATCCAATTTTTCAATTTCTATAGAGAGAAACAATACCAAAGAATGTAGGTAATAAAAAAAAAACCTGGCCTGTTATGCTGATTCCAGGGTGTCTTGTATTTGGCTTATGTTTGGATGCTTATTTCCGATGGATTAGGTGAATTGGTAAAACCATAAATCAAGCTACATTGACTGGATGGTGAAATGTACCCTAGAATGTACCCCAAAAAAAAAAAACCCTGCAAAAGAATTTTCGCAAAAATTACCCTTATGTTTTAGAAAATTTTGAGTTAATTCCTTACCTCTATCAGAGGTTCACAAACACAAAATTAATACAATTTTTGTACAAAAAAATTAGATTTAGGTTTCCAAGATAGCTAAAAACACTTGTGACCAGCAGCAAACGGTCAAGGTAGAGAGGCTGCTGAGGCAGGTTTTCCGTCTTGTCGTTCAAAGTTTAGTAGGCTTTGCCAAAGTTGCCGAAAAACGAGACACACCAGGAATTTTGTTACTATAAGTAGAATAAAAATTAAATAAAATAAAGAAAAAGGACGATATTGCAACAGTGTGTTGCGCGGTAGTACGATCTGCCGAGACTGCCGTACTCCTGCATCCCACAAACAAAATTATTAAAAATTAAAGGGCCAAAATGTTGTCATTTTAGGCGAGATGCGCCGGTTTGTTAATAAAATTGTTATTATAATTAAATCGAAAGCATCATTTAAAAATAAAAATGCTACAACAAACCCAATGATGAATTAAACTTTAGGGTTTAATCTTAATGCGGACCTGTATTTTTATTAAAAATATCAACTCTGCATTTTAAATTAAAAATTACTTTAATAAACCAAACAGAAAGTTACAATACGACCCTAGCATTACAAACTTACATTTTTTAAATACGATCCTGATATTTTGATATCGAAATTTTAAAGCCAATTTAATTTCGAATTCACGTAATAGTTTAACCGTTATACGGACCTGTATTTTTCAGAATACGGTAAAAATAGTAAACACTACATTTTAGACTAATACGTTAGTTTAGGTAAAAAACTAATAACTTAAAAATGCACAAATAATAAATGTATATGATTTACTTATACAATAACAAATTTTTATACGAAACTTGTTTTAGTTTTCTTTGTTGTTGTATAAGTTATTTATTTGATCATTTATTATTTGTGTATACATATTTAAGTTATTAGTTTTTTACCTAACTAACGTATTAGTTTAAAATAAAGTGTTTACTATTTTTACCGATTTTAGCAAAATACAGGTTTGTATTATCGTTAAGCCATAATGTAAATAAAAAAATATATTTACAATTTCGATATTAAAATATTAGGACAGTATTTAAAAAGGTAAATTAGTGATGCAAGGGGGCTTTTGTTAGGTTCTGCTTGGTTTATATGGTCCGTATTAAAATTAAACCCGCTTCTAATTTATACACTTTATATGCGTCCCAAATTCGACCTCCCTTGGAATATTCTTTCCATATCTGGGGCATGGCGTCCCCACAACCCTAAGCATTCTTGATTCTGTTCAAAGAAGAGCTATTCGTCTCATTAAAGATCCTTCACTTACAGAAAGGCTTCCCTCTTTTGCCCATCGTCGGGCTGTGGGGGATTTATCGCTTTTTTATAGGTACTTCCATGGCTGGTACTTCTGCTCTGAAGAATTGTCCAGAATAGTTCCTCCACTCACGGTTCCCAACAGAGAAACTCGTGGTTCCGCGCGTTTGCATCCCTATACGGTCCAACTGGACAGGCCCCGTTTTATTCTTAGTTTAATAGATAGGGGCATGCGAGTCATAGGCAATAATGTTTCTTCAGTTCTGAAGTTTTTAAGCAATTTATTCAAGAATGAAAAAGTGATGGTGACTCAGACATGAAATACGTTTTTAATTTATGTTCTGAACTTAAATCAAGGGTAAATTTTGCTTTAGCACCCACCAATATATAGTACTTTGCAAAAAAGCGTTAAAAAATTTCCGATTTTATATTCCGATATTTTAAGGTTAGCATATATTACATAATAATATCTGGGTCCAATACTTTTGTTTCGCAATATCAGAGCAGGAAAATGTCTGTCCAACAACTTCTAAGAATGGCATAAAAAAAAACATTTTAAAAAATTCGCAGGTTACCTATAGTGATAAAAAGCACTAAAGAAATATTATGGTGGCTAAATTAATAATATAAAATTCAGCTAAAGAAAAATTGGACATTTATATATCATTGCACATTTAGAGTTAAGAACATATTACAGAGAGGTTTAAATACAAAATTTAAGATGTTACGACAATAAATACGTAAAGGCTTTTGTCGATATTATTATTAGAATATTTAAAAACATACTTTTTACGTTGTAATTATTGAAAAACTGTCAGAGTAGCAAATCAGGTGATAACATTTCATTAATTCAGTTATATTGTTAAAACCTATGTAATACATTTAGTGGATATACTAAACATAACATAACCTATCTTATATTGACGTATAAGCAGTATGCACGCCTTGTTTATTTTTCGTTTCAGCAGAAAACTGTTGCCAACATTTCTAACTAATGTTTGTAACAATTTCTGCTTTTTACGACTGGTGCCAACATGTTTTCAACATTCTGCTGGAACAAACCTATAATAAAATTTTGCAGTGGAATACGAATATCGATTTTTTTGTAAAGAAAACATGTTGCAAACTTGGTTATTTCCAAGAAAAACTTTTTTTTTTTTAATTTTTATGCGTTTACAGTGAAAATTTAAGTTTGTACATAAGTGCATGTGCATACTTATTTCGAAATGTTATAAGTATGCAAAGAAAGCTTAAGAACTGTTAAAAGAGCGAAAAGTCACAGAAACGCTCGTTATTGGAGAAAAATGTTAAAACAGTTTTTCTTTTTTCAACCAATTTGCATATTTGAAAGCTGTTTTTAATCCTAAATATCTTTTATTTATACAGGATGTTTCTAAACAAATACGAATAATTTTAGAAGGTGATTCCTTGTTCAAAGTAAAGGTAGTGTGCTTTTGTATCATTCACATGATTCTGCCCGATACTTCGTAAGGTGCCGAGCGCGTTTTCCTTTGATTTGCTTGCACATAAACTCATTATTTCGCCCATGAATTGTACCTTTTGTTTCGCGCAGGTAACAAGCATTGGCTATCCATCGAGATCAGTGGTTACATTACACCCTATTAATACTTAATAGGACAAGAAAATAAAAGATAGGGTTTCCATTTAATAAAAGTTAGTCAAGATTTTTGTCAATATAATTTAAAACGTTTATATAGGATGTTTGACTATATTTTAACTGCAGAATAACTTTAGAACAAATAAAGTTATTAAGATGCAGTTGTCGCAGAAGGCTTTAGATTAAAAAAAATATATATCATATCTGTGCCGTTTGGTTGTTTCCATTTAAAACAACAAAGTTGTATGTAACATTGTATGTAGCTAATGTTTATTGTCAAATAATACTTTAATTGCAATGGAATAACCTCCATTTTGTTTTTGCGGTAATGGAATGTCACAGCCAAAGGTATAATAAAAAACTTTTAAAAAAATTAAAGCTTTCATGCGAAAACCGCATCTTGATAACATTATTTTTCTAAAGTTATTCGCGATTAAAATGGGTTACAATATTGTCGGACACCCTATAGTTAACCACCTTGTATTTATTAATTGGTAAAATACGAACAGTCTACAAATAAAATAAAAATTTAAATTTCTTTTAAAGGCTTGTAACGTGCCACTTTTACACAATAATTATTTACATATTTTTTATATTTAAATATGTATCAGCCAATTTATCAAGACAGTGAGTTTTCTATAACCTAACAAAACGACCTTTTGGCAATATTTCCTTAATAAATACTTGACTTAGTTGTAATTAATTTAAAAACTGAGTTTTATATTTTTGTAGGCAGTCCCCATGAAATGTCGGTTACATTACTACGTCAATAACTTAGAGCATTTCGTATACTGTTATTACCGCCTGCACGCAATTAAGACACAAAAACAACAAAATTCTAAACTTTTATTAATTTAACTTAGGCATTTTTAAATTAACTTAAGCTTTTTAAATCATATTACCTTTGCCAAACCAATTAAATAGATTTAAATTACTACCGGCTGTCACCCAAATTTAAAATTTCCCGCGAAGTATGTCATGACCGTGGCGGTCCGGAAAGAAAAAAACCCAAGCCGGAAGCGGTGGGCAATGGTTTGTACTCTCTTCCCACTTCTCGCACTCGCCGCCGCTCTCCCTTCACTGGTCTTACCGGAATCATTCGGACCGTGGTCCGACAGTTGGTGACCCCTGTTGTTAATTTCAGACACGCATTGGACACTTATCAAAGTAAGAATCGACAGCGCTACTGTTTTACCAGTTATGCCATTTTTTGAACAGACCTTTTTTTATGTTTTTTGGGCACTTAACCAATACAAGGCTGAAAACAGGAATACATATTTTAAGCTTTTTTTTGCAATTCTGCTAGTGGCCAAACAACAGTGGCATACTGGGTTTAAGTTTTATTCAAAAGTTGACAACTTTTAGTGATACCTAGTGTAAAGCCAGGTAATAACCAAACTATAGCCATTTTTTTAACCTTTTATTAAATTATCGTCTTGGTTTTGAAAATTTAAAGTTATTTTAAAAATTATATGACTAAATTCATAAACATAAACGTCAAATATTTACCTTTAAAAGTGCAAAAATTATCGGCAAGTAGTATGATTTGTAAAATTTTCGAATATTTGAGGGAAATTTTAATTTTTATTTTTAACCAATAATAATTCTAATAACTAAAAAGAGTGGTAACTTATTTATTAATTAATTATTTTTAAGTATCATTTAATACATTTTTTCAAGTTTTAACAGTTCTAAGTATGAAACAGATTTAAATACTCTATATTAAAAAAAGGAAGGGCTTATTTTTTTTCTTTATAACTTTACGGGCCGTAGGGAGAGGTAACCTATGTAATTGTTTATTAGCACTAAGAGTAAACAATATAGGCTTTTGTTTAAAAATAATTATTAGTTATTTAATGGCTTGCAAACGCCATTTTTAAAATAAAATTTTAAATAAATCTAAAACGATGAAACTTATATATTTTACACAATAAACATACAATATGATTAAAATTTTAGGCACAATTTTAAAAATATATAATTTAAATATTGTTCAAGATAAGAAAGTTAACGTTACTTTCCGGTATAACTGGAAGTACTAGAACTATTTAAATATTTTATTTTATGTCCCCCCTAATGTAACAAAATTCCTAAAATTTTCCAAACCCTACTTTTTTAAGAAACAGATTGCAGCAGTTTTTCGTAGGACATCCTGTATACAATCAATTTTTTAAGTTTCTTCCTAAAGAAGCTTCCTAAGAGTTGATTCTTTAACAAAGATATTTTAAAATAGAAATTTTAAAAATCAACATATTCTACACTAGGTTAGTAGTAAGTTAGTAAGAAGGGATAACTAAGAGGTTTCAAGCAAATAGAATTTGAATAGAATTTTGTAAACAAAATATTATTTGGCTTTTCTCCAGAATAAAATTAAAAAGTTTATTTAACATTTTATAAAAATTAAAACTTTTATACATTATGTAGAACTATTCTGCTCTTACACAATATAATAAAAGTTATTATTACTTTAAAAGAAATAAAACAATGAAATATTTAATATTAAGTTAAATATTTTAACAAGACGCCAAGTTCCCGTCTGGCGTCTTGTTAAGATTTTATTTTATTAGATTAAAATAATTTCAACCGAGTGCTAATGAACCTTTATTTATAGATTGAAACCTTTGTATTGTAAGTAACTTAATATTAAATATTTCATTATTTTATTTATTTTAAAGTAATAATAACTTTTATTATATTGTGTAAGAGCAGAATAGTTCTACATAATGTATACAAGTTTTTAACTTTATTCTGGAGAAAACCCAAATAATATTTTGTTTAAATTTATTCTCCCAGAAAACAAATAAAGCATAAAATAGAATTTTCTGGTTATTTTTATTACCATTTATGAAAAAAAAACTTTTAAAACAAAAGAGCGTGAATGTGTTTAGTATGACAATGACAGTGAACGGCGTTACCTGCTGGACGGGGCTTCCCGGACTTTCCCTAACTTTGTTGTTGTTTTTCTGATAAGATTATTGAATTCTAAAATACGGGGAAGTTTAAAATAAAGGTTCTGTTTACTTTAAAATGAATAAACCTGTACCCACAAATAACGAAATAATACGGGGTAGTTCGTTTTAATTAGAATATAAGTAAAGTAAAGGTTGAACACGAAGTTTCTGAGTTTGAAGATTTTAATATGGGAGTCCCCCAGGGTTCAGTGCTGGGACCATTATTATTTTTAATCTTTGTTAATGAGGTACCAGAATATATATCCAACGGAACAATTATTATGTTTGCGGATGATACCTCAATTGTGGTCTCAGCACGGACCCCTGAGGATCTCAAATCCAAGATTCAATTGACAATTCGGGAATTTAAAGAATGGTGCGACCAAAATAATCTTATTTCAAACATCGAAAAAACCAACTATATAAACTTTCGAAGTTCTCAGAGAAAGAAGAAAATTAACATCGAAAATATACAGGAGGCTGAGAGCCTGAAATTTCTTGGCCTGCATCTGGATTCATTTTGTAAATGGGACTACCACGTAGAACATGTTTGTAAAAAATTAATTCTATTTATTTTGCCTTATCGCGACTACAAAACACGTTTACGGAAAACACTTTGCTAACGCTGTACTACTCTATGGTTTACTGTCATCTTAACTACAATATTGTTTTGTGGGGCAACTGCGTGGATAGTGAGAGAGTATTTATAAATCAGAAAAGAATCATTAGGCTTATCTTTCGACTTAATTCTAGGACGAGTTGTAAACCTACATTAATTAATAAAAAAATATTATCATTGCCTTGTTTATATATATATACAAAACCCTATTGTATGTCAGGGAAAATTCGGAGAAGTTTCAAAAAATTCTTGTTTTCATAGTTACTCCACCCGAAATGCTTCATCTTTTAGTTTGGAAAATCATAGATTAAGTATTTATGAAAAATCCCCGAATACAGTGGTAAAAAAATGTTTAATAAATTACCGAATGAAATAAAGGATTTACCTTTTAATAAGTTTAAATACCATATAAAAAAATTTCTCCAACAAAAGTGTTACTATTCGGTTAATGAATACATGTCAGATATATTGTAGGTATTTTTTAAAGTGTTTTTATTTGTATAATGTATTGTTAAATGTAAATGTTCTTGTTTTATATACTAGATACCTATGTATATTTTTTTATATATTTTTAAATTTTAAATATTTTTTAAATTTTTTTGGAGTTTTTAAACATATGACGTGTACATCCATTTTTGTATGGCTGACGTATGAAATATATTATTATTATTATTATTATTATTATACAGTATACAACGTGTCCAAGATAAAGAGGGCCAGTATGGGCATCTTGGAAACGGTAATAGATACGGTTAAATGGAAACAAAGTTGAGGTTTTATGTGCCTAATAATATTCTGTTTAGAATGTTTTAAAATTCCGAGTATTTCCGGAGATATCCGGAAAATACCAAAAATTAAAAATTTGTTTTATATTTTTCCTGATCTTATTTATAATCAGATTTTAAAATAAATTACACAATTGCGTTTACCTTTTTTGCTCTATTTAATCGCTGAGTTTTATTTAAAAAACGACGTTTAGTTTTCGTAGGACCATCATCAAATTTGTTTTTTTAAATATGGTCTTGATATTCTAATATCAAAATATTAATGCCGATTTTAATACAAACCCAATGATGAATTAAACTTTAGGGTTTAATCTTAATGCGGACCTGTATTTTTATTAAAAAATATCAACTCTGCATTTTAAATTAAAAATTACTTTAATAAACCAAACAGAAAGTTACAATACGACCCTAGCATTACAAACTTACATTTTTTAAATACGATCCTGATATTTTGATATCGAAATTTTAAAGCCAATTTAATTTCGAATTCACGTAATAGTTTAACCGTTATACGGACCTGTATTTTTCAGAATACGGTAAAAATAGTAAACACTACATTTTAGACTAATACGTTAGTTTAGTTAAAAAACTAATAACTTAAAAATGCACAAATAATAAATGTATATGATTTACTTATACAATAACAAATTTTTATACGAAACTTGTTTTAGTTTTCTTTGTTGTTGTATAAGTTATTTATTTGATCATTTATTATTTGTGTACACATATTTAAGTTATTAGTTTTTTACCTAACTAACGTATTAGTTTAAAATAAAGTGTTTACTATTTTTACCGATTTTAGCAAAATACAGGTTTGTATTATCGTTAAGCCATAATGTAAATAAAAAAATATATTTACAATTTCGATATTAAAATATTAGGACAGTATTTAAAAAAGGTAAATTAGTGATGCAAGGGGGCTTTTGTTAGGTTCTGCTTGGTTTATATGGTCCGTATTAAAATTAAACCCGCTTCTAATTTATACACTTTATATGCGTCCCAAATTCGACCTCCCTTGAAATATTCTTTCCATATCTGGGGCATGGCGTCCCCCACAACCCTAAGCATTCTTGATTCTGTTCAAAGAAGAGCTATTCGTCTCATTAAAGATCCTTCACTTACAGAAAGGCTTCCCTCTTTTGCCCATCGTCGGGCTGTGGGGGATTTATCGCTTTTTATAGGTACTTCCATGGCTGGTACTTCTGCTCTGAAGAATTGTCCAGAATAGTTCCTCCACTCACGGTTCCCAACAGAGAAACTCGTGGTTCCGCGCGTTTGCATCCCTATACGGTCCAACTGGACAGGCCCCGTTTATTCTTAGTTTAATAGATAGGGGCATGCGAGTCATAGGCAATAATGTTTCTTCAGTTCTGAAGTTTTTAAGCAATTTATTCAAGAATGAAAAAGTGATGGTGACTCAGACATGAAATACGTTTTTAATTTATGTTCTGAACTTAAATCAAGGGTAAATTTTGCTTTAGCACCCACCAATATATAGTACTTTGCAAAAAAGCGTTAAAAAATTTCCGATTTTATATTCCGATATTTTAAGGTTAGCATATATTACATAATAATATCTGGGTCCAATACTTTTGTTTCGCAATATCAGAGCAGGAAAATGTCTGTCCAACAACTTCTAAGAATGGCATAAAAAAAACATTTTAAAAAATTCGCAGGTTACCTATAGTGATAAAAAGCACTAAAGAAATATTATGGTGGCTAAATTAATAATATAAAATTCAGCTAAAGAAAAATTGGACATTTATATATCATTGCACATTTAGAGTTAAGAACATATTACAGAGAGGTTTAAATACAAAATTTAAGATGTTACGACAATAAATAACGTAAAGGCTTTTGTCGATATTATTATTAGAATATTTAAAAACATACTTTTTACGTTGTAATTATTGAAAACTGTCAGAGTAGCAAATCAGGTGATAACATTTCATTAATTCAGTTATATTGTTAAAACCTATGTAATACATTTAGTGGATATACTAAACATAACATAACCTATCTTATATTGACGTATAAGCAGTATGCACGCCTTGTTTATTTTTCGTTTCAGCAGAAAACTGTTGCCAACATTTCTAACTAATGTTTGTAACAATTTCTGCTTTTTACGACTGGTGCCAACATGTTTTCAACATTCTGCTGGAACAAACCTATAATAAAATTTTGCAGTGGAATACGAATATCGATTTTTTGTAAAGAAAACATGTTGCAAACTTGGTTATTTCCAAGAAAAACTTTTTTTTTTTTAATTTTTATGCGTTTACAGTGAAAATTTAAGTTTGTACATAAGTGCATGTGCATACTTATTTCGAAATGTTATAAGTATGCAAAGAAAGCTTAAGAACTGTTAAAAGAGCGAAAAGTCACAGAAACGCTCGTTATTGGAGAAAAATGTTAAAACAGTTTTTTCTTTTTTCAACCAATTTGCATATTTGAAAGCTGTTTTTAATCCTAAATATCTTTTATTTATACAGGATGTTTCTAAACAAATACGAATAATTTTAGAAGGTGATTCCTTGTTCAAAGTAAAGGTAGTGTGCTTTTGTATCATTCTCATGATTCTGCCCGATACTTCGTAAGGTGCCGAGCGCGTTTTCCTTTGATTTGCTTGCACATAAACTCATTATTTCGCCCATGAATTGTACCTTTTGTTTCGCGCAGGTAACAAGCATTGGCTATCCATCGAGATCAGTGGTTACATTACACCCTATTAATACTTAATAGGACAAGAAAATAAAAGATAGGGTTTCCATTTAATAAAAGTTAGTCAAGATTTTTGTCAATATAATTTAAAACGTTTATATAGGATGTTTGACTATATTTTAACTGCGAATAACTTTAGAACAAATAAAGTTATTAAGATGCAGTTGTCGCAGAAGGCTTTAGATTAAAAAAAATATATATCATATCTGTGCCGTTTGGTTGTTTCCATTTAAAACAACAAAGTTGTATGTAACATTGTATGTAGCTAATGTTTATTGTCAAATAATACTTTAATTGCAATGGAATAACCTCCATTTTGTTTTTGCGGTAATGGAATGTCACAGCCAAAGCGGGTATAATAAAAACTTTAAAAAAATTAAAGCTTTCTGCGAAAACCGCATCTTGATAACATTATTTTTCTAAAGTTATTCGCGATTAAAATGGGTTACAATATTGTCGGACACCCTATAGTTAACCACCTTGTATTTATTAATTGGTAAAATACGAACAGTCTACAAATAAAATAAAAATTTAAATTTCTTTTAAAGGCTTGTAACGTGCCACTTTTTACACAATAATTATTTACATATTTTTTATATTTAAATATGTATCAGCCAATTTATCAAGACAGTGAGTTTTCTATAACCTAACAAAACGACCTTTTGGCAATATTTCCTTAATAAATACTTGACTTAGTTGTAATTAATTTAAAAACTGAGTTTTATATTTTTGTAGGCAGTCCCCATGAAATGTCGGTTACATTACTACGTCAATAACTTAGAGCATTTCGTATACTGTTATTACCGCCTGCACGCAATTAAGACACAAAAACAACAAAATTCTAAACTTTTATTAATTTAACTTAGGCATTTTTAAATTAACTTAAGCTTTTTAAATCATATTACCTTTGCCAAACCAATTAAATAGATTTAAATTACTACCGGCTGTCACCCAAATTTAAAATTTCCCGCGAAGTATGTCATGACCGTGGCGGTCCGGAAAGAAAAAACCCAAGCCGGAAGCGGTGGGCAATGGTTTGTACTCTCTTCCCACTTCTCGACTCCACAGAAAGCCTATCAACTACATCCAATATGGCGGCGCTACTTGCCGAGTATTTGTTATTGGGCATGTTTATCGTAATCAAAATATTTTTTTATGATATTTATTCGTAAAATATTACATATTATACAGTGTGTCTAATAAAGTTGGAACCATATGGAAAACTTTTTATTATTCATTTTCGGAAAAAATCTTTTTACAAAGTTCTGAATGGTCTAAAATTTAATATGCAATTATTAAATTTTAATTTTCTTTAGTCTTATACGAGATATGTTAAAAAATAGAATTTTGCTCAAATATACCTTAATTTTTGACAAAATCAGAAAGTGCTATTAAAGAAAATTGTTCAGAATTAATGAGCATGTACAAATATGAAATTACAGCAATTAAGCATAAGCATTCGGATTTGGTGAAAAACGCTAAAATTGTATCCTGCCAGAAAAGTAATCATAATTTATATGGAAGGAATTTTTATACTCAACTGCTGTAACTGCATATTTGTACGTCTTTTTTTTACTTTTTTAAATAAAATTTTTTGATATTAAAAACTAAGGTATTTTACTGTTTGAGCAAAATTTATATTTTTTGACATATCTCATATAGGATTTAAAAAAATAATAAAATTTGATAACTGCATATTGACTGAACTTTTTTCCCAAAATGAATAATAAAAAAGTTTTCCATATGGTTATAACTTTATTAGACGCAGTGTATAATCCAGTAAAAATTAATTTTAGTGTTTAAACAAAAAAAATGAAAATTTTATTTTTTTTATAGAAATAGAAATTGACATACTTACCAAAGCAGTATTAATTTTTAGGTCGAATTTCGCATTACATTTTACACTGCTTTTATTTTAAACATGTAGACTAGAAAATTTTTAAATATTAGCATTATATTTGTATCTGTTTTGTTCGAATATTTTCGAATGTAGAATATATTATTAATGTTCCTTTAAAATTACAATTAAATACATATTATGTTTTTACTTACAATGTTCACAAAATTTAATAGATGATTAAATTTAACATACATTCTGAGCTTGATATGTATTTATTTATTTATTTATTTCACTTTATTTTCTATAATAATCCAAAAGGATATGACAACGTCAAAAAATACAAATTAGTACTATAATTAAAAAATGTACAATAATATTGTTTTAACAATCTTAAGTTTATACAAAATAAAATAAAATGCTAGACAAACTAATATACTTTAAAACAGATTACAAATCACACAACCCCACCAAATTTGTTTTCACCATACTTGAGCAGGTATCATCTGAAAATAAATACTAATATTATAAACTAACTTACAAACATTAAAAATATGTTATGCGAACTATTTATTCTTTTTTGTTGCCAGATTGTATCCGCTTCAATTGGGGGAGGCATATTATTATTTTTGAAAGTTAAAACATGATTTTTTTGTTTGGCAAAATTTTTTAAAAATAGATTTGAAAATTTAAATAAAAATTCTTTAACTATATAATTTGTGTCATGTTTTTGACAATTATGCCCCAAAAATAAATTTTAATCTACACCATTAATATTATTAAGAGACAGTTCTCTTAAAAAAACTGATGTTTTGGTTAATAGTCATTCTATAGTCATATACATATAAGCTGCACATATCACGTCATGGTTAGGGTAGCATAATCCACCCCTGTCGTTTGCAGAAATAAGAGTAGTTTGATCCAAACTGCCAGTGCAACTTATACGTTGTTTTAGAATGAAAATTTTATTGTAAAAATAGACATTTTAACAATTTAAGATTAATTCAGTGACCTATTTTTTCTTCTGTGTTACACTTTAGTAGTAAAAATTAAAAAGGTACCCACCTGGTTTTAAGCGTGGCCTGTTCAATGGTTCATCCAAAATATCCCTTGTATTAGTATAAAATTTTGTACGGCATTCTATATCGTCACTTTGAAAATGTAACTTATAAACCTACTAAGAACATAGACAACTTTATATTTTTAAACAAAATACAATTAGGATCAATTATACCTTATAGAATGTGTTGTTGGAATAAAATTCTCCCTACGAATAGCATGTATCCATTTGTTTTTAAAATCTTCATTTGAGGGAAAGAGAAAAACTGAAACCGTTGGGCCTTTACTGGCACTGGTACTCTTACAAAGAGGCACACAACGGCATTTTCAAAAACTTCATAATTTGTTAAAAAAACAGAAATTTACTATAAATTTAGTTTAAACCTGTCGTCTTTTGAGTGTAAAAATCGCAGAGAAAATCACAAAAAACATTAAACACTATACTAAGAGGGTCCTTTTAGTTTACTAGGCCAATAAAAAGTTAATAACACAATGTTTTAATTAGAAAAAACTGGTTTAAACGGATGTAAACAACCACTTGTTGATACACCACTACACAAACATCACAAGAAAAAAAAGGTAAATAAAACATACACTGTACTAACAGTTGCAAAAATCAATTTTAAACGTCCTTTATGTCCACTTAAAACAATTAAAAGGTAAAAACAACCGTTGAAAACGAAAAAAACTGACAAAAACACTATAGTTGTCTACTGTACAAAAAAACAAGAGATTCCGCCATTTTTTATCGTCGGATGACAGTTGATTGGCTTTCCGACTGGTCTTACCGGAATCATTCGGTCCGACAGTTGGTGACCCTTAATTTCAGACACGCATTGGACACTTATCAAAGTAAGAATCGACAGCGCTACTGTTTTACCAGTTATGCCATTTTGTTAAACCTTTATTAAATTATCGTCTTGGTTTTGAAAATTTTAAGTTATTTTAAAAATTATAGACTAAATTCATAAACATAAACGTCAAATATTTACCTTTAAAAGTGCAAAAAAATTATCGGCAAGTAGTATGGATTTGTAAAAATTCTCGAACATTTGAGGGAAATTTTAATTTTTTATTTTTAACCAACAACAATTCTAATAGTCAACTAAAAAGAGTGGATATTTATTAATTAATTATTTTTAAGTATCATTTAATACATTTTTTCAAGTTTTAACAGTTCTAAGTATGAAACAGATTTAAATACTCTATATTGAAAAAGGAAGGGCTTATTTTTCTTTATAACTTTACGGGCGCAGGTAAGGAAAGCCTATGTCATTGTTTATTAGCACTAAGAAAGTAAACAATATAGGCTTTTGTTTAAAAAATAATTATTAGTTATTTAATGGCTTGCAAGCGCCATTTTTAAAATAAAAATTTAAATAATCTAAAACGATGAAACTTATATTTTACACAATAAACATACAATATGATTAAAATTTTAGGCACAATCTTAAAAATATATAATTTAAATATTGTTCAAGATAAGAAAGTTAACGTTACTTTCCGGTATAACTGGAAGTACTAGAACTATTTAAATATTTTTATTTATGTCCCCCATAATGTTACAAAATTCCTAAAATTTTCCAAAACCCTACTTTTTAAGAAACAGATTGCGGCAGTTTTTCGTAGGACATCCTGTATACAATTAATTTTTTTCAGTTTCTTCCTAAAGAAGCCTCCTAAGAGTTGCCTTTAACAAAGATATTTTAAAATAGAAATTTTAAAAATCAACATATTCTACACTAGGTTAGTAGTAAATTAGTAAGAAGGGATAACTAAGAGGTTTCAAGCAAATAGAATTTGAATAGAATTTTCTTATAAAACAAAATATTATTTGGTTTTTCTCCAGAATAAAATTAAAAAGTTTAATTAACATTTTATGAAAATTAAAACTTTTATACGTTCTTTTATCCCTAGAGTTTCTAGATTGTGGAACCTGCTGCCCGCGGAAGTCTTTCCTTCCCCCAAATCTTCAAGTATTTAAGTCCCGTGTCAACAAACTTCCTCTTACCTCGCTTAAGACACCCACGGTACGTTAGTATTTAGGCTTTAAGCCTTCGTGGTCTGGTCCGCAAATAAAAATAAAACCAAATGTTTAATACATCGTCGCATTTGTATTGAAATTGGCTTTTAAATTTTGATATTAGAATATCAGACCGTATTTAAAAATAAAGTGGTACTACGAACACAAAACATCGCATTGGAAAAAACACCACCATTGGATAAAGCACAAAAAGTGGCAATGTAAATGTGAATTTATTTTAAAATTTAATTATAAATAAGACCAGAAAAAAATAAAACAAATTCTACAATTTTTCGGCTTTTTCTGGACATCTCCGGAAATACTTGAAATTTTAAATCTTTCCAAACAGCATATTATTAGATACATAAAACCTCAACTTTGTTCCCATTTATCCGACTTCTGTATCTCTTACGATTTCCGAGATGCCCATACTGGCCCTTCTTATCTTGGACACGTTGTATATAATCTTTTAAATTGGTGTAATAAGAAAAACGTTTTAGTTTGTTAAAAAAGGTAGAAATAAAAGAAAAAAAAACATTTTTAATTTTTTTTAAAGATATCTCGTACGATTAATCAAACCCTGATTTTAAAACAATTTTTATTTATGGACAATATTAATAAAAATATGACTAGACATTTTACTAAGCTTAAATTAAAGTAATTTCAAAAATTTTAAATAAAGTCTTTTTTGTACATAATTTTCTATATTATAATCGACACTTTTTATTTTCATAATATTTTAATTTATGATAAGACGAAAAATAATGTTTTATTATCTTTTATTCTATTTATTTTTACAACCAATGCGGTTTTGTCATTATAATGAAATGTGCAAATTTTTTAAGATTTTTTTCTTCTATATATTTTGGCAACCAATGCGATTTTGTCATTATAATGAAATGTTGCTTTACGACACCAGGCATATGCAATAAAAAATATTTTTAAAAAGCTGTTTTTTTAATCACATTATAAAAAAAATTATATGTGATAGCGTCATAAATTAACAAAACAGTCTTATTAAACATGAATGAACCAAAAACTATTTCCTATTTTTAAATAAACCTTTAAAAAAGTAAAAAATTTACCACATATGTGTAAAAAGCATATTTTTAAAATATAAAAAAAAACCTAATGAACATATAACACTTAACTGCCGGCCTTGGATAATTTATTAATCGAAAAATCGTTTATAGTTGGCAAAAAACAGAAGTGAACTTCAAATATTTCTTATTTTCCCCAACAAATAAATATATAAACCGTGTAAAATGCTATGCGATAACGAAATAAAATAATGGCTTATATTACTTTTTACCTTATATTATGTTTTTTGGTTGTTTTGGGACAGCAGACAAGCTTCTATGTAAACAATATTTGTAATTAAGTGAATTTCTATGTATTTCTGACAATCTTATTAAGAAAACTTAAATTAATTTTTTGTGTTAAATTTTAAATTTGCGGCGTTTTTGAAAAGTAAACAAATAAAATATCGATAAATTTAACGATACTTATATGCAATTCTTGACATTTGGGAACATTTAATGGTATTTTCTTTTTATTAATAAAAATACAAACAAAACAATACAACAAAAATACTAATAAATTATTTTTGGCTTAAAATAAATATCACCCATATTTAAAATGCATTACTAATTTACGAAATTGTCCTTTGGGTCAGCTGCACTATTACTCTAAATTATTCATATGGAAGCTTTTCAGCTTTAATCGGTTATTTTCCAGTCTACAAACTTCATTGTTCCACTTATTTATTTGGTGGTTAATGCGAATAATTTAATCGATCTAACTACATAAAAGAATATTTTTATAAGGACATTAACGGTTATTTACTTTAAGTCGCATATTCCTAAAAAATCAGAAAAGTGCTTTTAATAGTGCATGGACTAGCGATAAAATGGACATAATAATGGCCCATTTAAAACCTATTTAGAGTGGTAGGGGAGCTCAATAGGGGATTTCTGAAGGTACTACAGCGCATCAGAAAAATATACCGGAGGATACCTTGTACCCGATTAAATACCCCCACCAAATATGAGCCCCGTATACAGGGGCGATCGTAAAAAACACAAATATATTCATCAGAAATTGTTGTGCGCGTCAGATTAGGATAGGGTGAGTTAATTAGATGCTAAAGAGTGTATATTCCACTCAAACTGGCAATTTAAGAGTGACGTAAAGAAAGGAAACCCCTGTATATTACTCAATAAAATAAAAGATGAGAAAGAACGCTTTAAGATGACATATCATGTTCCTATACCTAAATCATAAAGTTTTCTTAATAAAGCTGCTTTTTGTAATAAAATATTTTTAAAGAATTTAATTTTAAGTAACCATGGAAATATCAAGCTTCTGACAGTTTGGTGACTTTATAAGTAAATTATAGACAGTTATTAACGGTGTTTAAAAAATCTTTTAAAATAAACGCAATTCAGTCAAATAATCAATAATTATTCAAGCGAAGTCATTATAAAATTATTTATTTTACACGCACAGTGTGATCAAATCATTGCCAGAAGTTGCAGAAAATTTAACCAAATGTAGTTCCTTTAAATGAATACAATATTGTTAACGTTTTGGCATATTTTTATGCATATCCAGAAGCTTTAATTCGTAGTGCAGAAAAGGATTGAACTTCGTTTGAATAATCAATATTTGCGTTCATTTTGGAAGATTATTTTAAACACCGTCAATATCTGTTTATAAGTAACTTATAAAAGTTACCAAACTGTTATAAGCTTAATATTTCCATGGTTACTTAAAATTAAATTCTTTAAAAATATATTTTTACAAAAAAGCGGCTTTATTAAGGAAACTTTATGATTTAGGTATAGGAACATGATATGTCATCTTAAAGCGTTCTTTCTCATCTTTTATTTTATTGAGTAATATACAGGGGGTTTCATTTGAAAAAATGATCTTTTGACCTTTTTTAAGAATAACGGAAATAATACTAATTTCAGAACGCCCTGTATGGTATGGAGTCGATTTCTCGGTGTAAATTAAATACACTGTGTCTGTCTAAACTACCATCAAAACCTCAACTTTTTATGAATTGAGAGCACCAATTTACTTAAGTTTAATTAGGGCCATGTTTTGGACCACATTTAACACAAATTATTTTTTATCTCGAAAACCAATAGAGATAGGTATAGGATAATATTAACAAAAAAGTATTATAATTAAAAGGCGAATATAAAAACTTGTTAATATAGGGGGTGTTCCATTTAAAAAAATAAAGTTTATAGGACTTTTTGATAGAAGCGGCAACGTCGCAATGCTGAAAATATTTTAGATCGATAGAACAGGTTAGAATATGTACGATGCTAAATTTTCAGAAAAATTCTACGTTCCGTTTTCCATAAACGTCTAACCTACCATCGACCGTGAATCACCCTAGGCTACTAACCGCCGCGCTGGTAAAGCTTGCCAGAACGTTCGACTTATTCTCCTCACTTTTGCCTTGGGGGAGTAACGAGTAGCATTACTGCGTATTGTAAATGTCTTTAGCGTGCCGTTAGCAGTTAGCATACCTTAACCTTTAATTTATTATTCCTGAAATTTAATTTTAACATATTTTAACAAAAATAGTTGGGTTGGCAAAAAACGTTCTACCACTGACCTTGATGGATTGCCAATGTTATTACCTGCACAAAACAAAGGTTACATTTCAAGGGCAAAAAACGGGTTTCTGCGCAAGCAAATCAAGCGTGAACGAGTCTGACGCCAAACAGACTAGCCGAATTATCGGAAAGAATTTGTCGACGGCGCGGCGGCATCCTGGATTTCTGTTTGGAGTACGGTAGCTAATGAGCGTCACGGTCAGACCGCGGCACCGTACAAGGTGTGCCGGTGTTTGTATTTTGCCACGGCTTTTAATTGCGCATGTTCTGTCCACCCGTCCATTTGTTTACTGCGCGAGGTCGGAAAAACCCGAAAAATGCTTCTAGCCACTGCGGATCTAAATGTAGGTTATCTTTGCGTTCTACGTATTATAAAAACTATATTTGTTTGGCAAAATGAGTAAATAATTGCACGAGTCCAAGTTAACTGTTGGTAAAGTAGGTGTTTACTAAAATCATTTTTATAGTATGCTTTTAAAATATCTGTTTTTTTTTCTAATGAACAATTACAGATAAACTTCATGTTACTTTTTAATATAAAAAGCAAAAACGCTAAAGGGTGCAGCAAAGCTTTAGACTATTTTCTAAAGTAAACTAAAAAAATGTTTTATGGAAATTTACACTGGATATTTAAGTTTTAAGCGTAATTATTAAATACAAATATTTTAAACTTAATATATTTGACTTGATTGTTAATAACCGTTTGATGCTAAGTATTTTAAAACAAAAGAATATTATGAAGTTAAATTTATAAAGATATAGACTAAGCTGAACACAATAGTCAACTTAAAAACCCATTAATTAAAATTTAATCCATTTATTCCTTTTAGGTGCTCGTTTCAATACAACAATACAAAATGATTTAAATCTAAACCTATAAAAATATAATCCAGGATTATGTATAGCGCAAATAATTTACTTTGAAACTTTGAAAGTACGTAAATTATTTATTACTAATTACCCTTTAAAAAAATCTTATTATAATTTTCCTTTAAAAAGGAGCTATTCACAGGGTGTTACAGAATTATTGTTAATAAAATTTTGGGGTTAATTTAACTAATTAAAATATTATGACATGTTCATATAAATATGGGTCTCCAATTCACTTTGGACCTTTAAACTACATAAATCATATATTATTTATAATTTTAATTTTTTTTCATTTACTTCTAAGTTCCTTACATATAAATACATTTTTAAAGTGACTATTTACAGGGTGTTCCAGATTGTTAAAAGGAAAATTTTAGAGCGGATCCTACTAATTGAAATATGAAGACATGTTTAGAAGATATCTGACAGTCATGTTTAGGCAATCTGCGCAGGGCGTTATTTAGGGCGCGGTCAATCTGGCGTCTAGCTTCAGGTGTGGCACATCGCCATCTGGCTCCTGGCATCTCGCCAATAGCTCCTTGACGTCGTATTTAGAATCTTGGGCGACGTCATATTT